>PVJC01011603.1:0-41206 GCA_004026665.1 Murina feae
TCATTTTGGCTGCTTCCCTTTCTGATTTAGGCGATCACTGCGAGGGATTAACCTCTAAGCCACTTGGTTACGAGAGTCAGCTGTGTCTACAGTGGGAGAATTTCTGTGCTGGAGACACCCTTATGGGGCAAGAGTTGTTTCAGTGGAGCTTTTATGCTCACTGCATCTGCCCCGAGTGTGTTCCTTGTGGATCTGTTTTTGTTTAGGTTAGTCCCTCTCTGGCCACTGGGTGAGGCTGGCTCCTGTATCTTTAAGGAGGAGTTGCTGCAGTAGCCTCTGACGCACTTGGGAGGGGCGGGGCCTCGGGGAGTTCGCCGGGCGGGGCGGCGCAAATAGCTATGGTGCTTCTTAGCCCTGTGCTGAGAGACACCAGGTCTCTGTGTCCCGCATAATTGCTGTAAGCAACGCTGAGAGAAATCCGCTTTGAATTTCCTCCCGGTGCCAGTCAGTCCCCCTTCTCTGGGTGTCTGTGAGACCTCAGAAACTCACCTGGAACTGGAGTTCAGAGCCACTGGGAGCTTGTGGCTCTCTCCGTTTTGGAAAAGAACTGCGACCTCCGGTACCAGCCCTTCCCCGAGCCTGTGCGCGTGCCTCCGTACCTCTGTACTTTGCTTCCGCCACTCCTCTGAGTCTCAGACTCTTCTCTGGTTGTAGGATTTTCACTCAGCCAGCCGTCCTGTGGGTGCGAGTGGTGTCCGTGTGTTCTTTTCGTGTTTTTTTCTGAAATAGTTGTTCACAGCTGCATATACGGTGTCTACCCTATGCCGCCATCTTGTTTCTCCAACACTCAGCTTTTTTTACCAGGCCATGGCTGAGGCCAGGGCTGTCTGAGCCAGCGCCCTCAGTTGGCAAGACAGACCCACTCCTGGTGCCTCAGAACCTCGCTCTCCCCTGGGGATCACTGGGACTGGAAAGAAAGGAAGGGCTGGCAGCTGAGTTGCGAAGCCTTCGTGGAGTTTCCCATTCGCCAGGCATTCTACCAGACACTTTATGTAATCACAGATATATCATGACACGGGGCACACAGAACTAGGCTATGACGCCTAGAATGATCATCATGTGTTGCCTAGAACTTTAATTTACAAATTAGATGATTTCTATTCAATATACTTGGCTGAGGGAGCCAAGGCCTGGAACTACGCCCCAGGTAGGGGAAGCAGAGGATGGGCACACCCAGGAGGCCTGGAGGAGCCTGAGTTGGTCCAAAAGCCATTGGGTGGAGGGAGGGCAAGGTGGCCTCTGCAGGTTCATAGAGATGCCTGTCAGCCCTGTCAATGCTGTGCTGTATGGGCTCCCACAGTGCTGGGTCCTGTGATGCTGCAGGACCCTGGGCTGCTCCTCCCCTGGGGTTGGGGAGCCCCTGCTATGGCTGAGTTTTAAATGAAGGAGCTGGCCGGACCGTGTTCTTCCTAGCTGCAGTAATTACGATGAAATTTGTAAATGTAGAGAGGAGGCTAATTTATACCGTGGATGCCGTTGATGCCGGTGAGCCTCTGAAGCTCCAATTACAAGACAAATTTCCTTATGAACTGACTGCCAGAGAATGCCCTGGTTGTTATGCTGACAACAGAAGCTAACTCGTTACTCTTCCCTTTCAGAATAAACAAGGAGGTACGAGACAAAAGACACTCATCTCCCTCTGTTAACAGTTGAGTTGATTCTTCTTCTAAGACTGAAAATGCCTAATGAGTCAGGATCTAAGCCCGGCTCAGAGGAATGACACTAAGCCTGGCTTACACGGCTCTTCTTGGCTCTGCAAAAGAGAAGAAAATGGCCTGGTTTTGCAGCAAGGGATCCTGAGACGAAGCCAAGGGAAGGTGCTGTGGATGAATTGGGTCCCCTCAAAATTCATGTGTTGAAGCCCTGACCTCGGAATGTGTTAGTACTTGGAGATTGGGCCTTTGGAGATAATTAGGTCTAGATGAGGTCATAGGGTGGGGTCCTGATTTAGTCCCTTTGGGCTGCTGTAATAGAAATAATAGACGGGGTGACCTACGCCACTGGAATTTATTGCTCACAGTTTTGGAGACTGAAGTCTGAGACTCAGGGTCTCCCCTCCTGTTGTGTAGGCTGCTGTCTTCTCCTTGCATTCTCACATGGTGGGGAGACAAAGGAAGCAAGCTCTCTCGAGTCTCTTCTTTTAAGGAGATGGATGCCATGATGAGGCCTTCACCTTGATGACCTCATTACCTGCCAGAGACCCATCTCCAAATAGCTTGGGGATTAGGGTTTCAACATGTGAATTTGAGGGGAAGACAAACATTCGGTTCTCAGCAGGCCCGCATGATGAAAGGTGATCACACTGGAATCCTGATCTCGGCCCTCCAGCCAATACACTTCAGAGAATCAGAGTGACCTGGACTTTAATCTCTACTCAGATTCTTATTAGCTCAAGGTGTCATAATCCCTCAGATACTTAGTTTCCTCTTCAGCAGTTTGGAGATAGGACCTTCTTTCTAGCATTGCTTTGGTAGGGAAAATGAGATCGCTGCATGAAGCACCCCCAGTCACCCTGAAAATCATAATTCTCCTTCCCCTCTTGAAATTGCTCTATCTCTAAAATGAGAAGTTTTTTATCCAAGGCTGGGAGTACCAAATGTGTGTGTGTGTGTGTGTGTGTGTACATACATACATGTGTATCAATATGTGAAAGTACCTTACACTTGTAAACTGTAAGACTCTGCAATTAAAAAAGAGCTGTTATTTATCAAGGGTGGGAGCAGTAGGACCATAGGAAGCATTGGATGGTGGGATTCTGCCCTGAAAATAGAAAGGAATAGGGTTTAATAACCCATTTGTTGCTAGGCATTATTTTAGAAAGGGGAGTTCCTAAGCCTTCATGGAGCTTCCCATTCGCCAGGCATTGTACCAGACACTTTATGTAATCACAGATATATCATGACACGGGGCACACAGAACTAGGCTATGACACCTAGAATGATCATCATGTGTTGCCTAGAACTTTAATTTACAAATTAGATGATTTCTATCCAATATACTATAAGCCCCTTAAAGGTAGAGGCCATGTTTTATAAGTATCCACATCTCCTGAGATGGTGAATCAGAAGAACTTCAGATATATGTAATGAATAGCTGGATAAGTGCTTTTATTTATTTATTATTTATTTATTTATTTATTTATTTATTTAAAATATATTTTATTGATTTTTATAGAGAGGAAGAGAGAGGGATAGAGAGCCAGAGACATCGATGAGAGAGAAACATTGATCAGCTGCCTCCTGCACACCCCCCACTGGGGATGTGCCCGCAACCAAGGTACATGCCCTTGACTGGAATCGAACCTGGGACCCTTCAGTCCGAAGGCCAACACTCTATCCACTGAGCCAAACCGGTAGGGGCCATTTATTTATTAATTCCGTAATTATTTGTTGAGTATCTACTATGTCCTAGGCACAGTTCCAGGCCCTAGGGATACAGCAATTAATGAAATAGACTAAGTCTACTTGCTCCCACAGAACTCACAGTCCAACAAGGGACTACGCCACTTCAGGTGTAAAGAGATGCAAGTAGGGCAGTGGTTCTCAACCTTCTGGCTCTTTAAATACAGTTCCTCATGTTTTGACCCGACCATAAAATTATTTTCGTTGCTACTTCATAGCTGTAATGTTGTTACTGTTATGAATCATAATGTAAATATCTGATATGCAGGATGGTCTTAGGTGACCCCTGTGAAAGGGTCGTTCAACCTCCAAAGGGGTCGTGACCCACAGGTTGAGAACCACTGAAGTAGGGGGAGGCCATAAAGAAAGTGGTCAGGTTGGGAGATGCCTTTCTTAAAGCCACCTGGGAGCCATTTGGAACCCCCTCATCAACTGTCAACCTGAGCTTGGTTTGACCGTCACATCCTGTGCTTATTGAGGACAGTGGTCATTAAAGGAACTTTAAAGAAGTATTGTGATCTTGAGCCAAGGAGCCTCAAGTAAGCCCCCCCATCTTAAATGAATACAAGTTATTTTTATAGCAGTTTTAGGTTTACAGAAAAATTGAACAGAAAGTATAGAAAGTTTCCATATAACCTCTTGCCTCCCACTCCCAAATTTCCTTTATCATTAACATTTTGCATTAGCGTGGTGCATTTGCTACATTTGATGAGTCAATATTGATGTAATGAATATCTATTAATATATAATCATGTAATCAATATTTATATGCATTAATATATTAATATTTGTTTATATATATTCATATTATATATGAATAACTATAATTATTAACTGAAACCCATAGTTTACATTAAGGTTCACTCTTTGTGTTGTGCCTTCTGTGGGTTTGACAAATGTATCAGGTATCCATCATGTATCACGAATCAAACAGAAGAGTTTCATTGCCCTGCAAACCCCTGTGCTTCACCTACTCATCCCTCCCCTCCAACCCTTGGTGACCACTGATCCTTTAATTGTCTCCATAGTTTTACCTTTCCCAGACTGTGGTATAGTTGGAACATACAGGATCCTTCTCTTTCAGCGATTTTGTTTTGCATACATTTAATTTGGCTTCTGCCTTTGTCCCAGAGTGATGGAACCCAGAGCCCTCTGTCCTTCCACGCTCCCTCAGGTCACTCATGGAGCTGAGAGGCAGGGCTGCACAAGATCATGTCTTCTCCATGTGGCAAATAGCACAGATCCGCTGTTAGCCCAGAGGGGGAAAGATTGGATCTTTTCAGTTTCTTCGATTCAGTAATACACATTTAATCACTTAAATGCTTTTTGATGATGAGCTGGGGTGATTTTTATCATCGTAGCCAACTCTCAGCAGTCTCCGATGTGTCCTGAATAAGAGAACAGAGAAAAAAGCAGGGACTTGGGCTTTTTGTTTAGGTTTGTTTTGCTTTATTTATCTGTCTGCATGATCCAGTCTTGCACTTAAAATGGCCCCAAAAATATTTGCTGGGCAACTGCAAAGCTTCCATGTGGATGCAGGCGCCACAGTGTCAGTACCATGGAGAGGCTGGCTGTGCGTCTCCCCATGCAGAGCCCCAGGGTGACCCTGAAGATGGAGGTGGACTCCTCACTGCACGAGGAGTGAGAGGACCTGCAGAGGATGGACTGGGGAAGAGCAAGTGTGGGTGAGGTCTTGCCTGTGTGTTATTTGTCAGATTTATGACTGCGAGTAGCACTTATCAAAGTGACATTTATTGGGTGTGAAATGTTCTCATTTGTTAGATAACACAAGCTGTTTAGTATTAAAGCAACTTCCACATAGCACAGTCTCCTCTGTCATTAGGGACCTCCTAGGATTAATTACTGAGATCTATGCCCCAACGTTCAGATGCCTCTTAGAACCGTACCCTTATAAATCATGCATGAGCTGATTGCTAGGAAATTTACCTCAAGCCATGATTTCTCTTTGAGGGGACGAGGACAAGGGAGCAGTTCGGAGCACATGTGGTTGCTCTCTGGAGACCAGAGTCCCTGTCTGAAGCGCTGAGCTGTCCCTGCTCCCCTTGTGCTGAGGTTGCTGCAGTAACACCTCATGTTGCTTATACAGTGTTTAGTCCTTCAAAGCATTTCATCCACAAAGGTGCTTTCTTTGTCACTTATCATTGCTAACACCTGGATAGCGTCTGGCACATAGTAGGTGCTGAATGAATGAGAGCCCCAGAAGAACAGGGATCTGCTTGGCTCTAAAAGGTGGGGATGCTACTTGTCTCAGATCTCATAGATTCTCAGGAACTGAGCTGGTTCCAGGAGCCCAGTCTCTTCTTTGAATCATTCCATTCTCCTTCCTTGTGAGTCCCTCTTCAAAGCAGCACCGTCCTGTCCCAGGCCTGCCTCCTGACCTCTTCCCTCTGACTCCCCCACAGCACTGCTCCCATCTCCTGCAACAGCACTTTCAGGGACCGTGATTAAAGCAGGATTTAAATGCAAGGAAGTGAGCTGAGGAATTCCGAAACTACTTAGAACGAAGCTAGAATCAACAGAAAGGGGAAATGTATTTGTCAGTTATCAGGGCACTTTGGATCACTAATAATTCTTTGGCACAAGGAAAGGAACATAAAATCCTACACGATGACTAAGGGAGGTCATTAGGAAGAATTGTTATGGGTGTCTACACACATTGATGTGTATCAGGGAAATAAAGGTTGTTGGACCTTCTTTATTATACGTTCGCTTTGTAAGACAGTGGGAATATCTCATCTAAAGTGGTCCCAAAGCTTGTGGATTCACTCTCCAAAATGATATCCCATCTCCAACAGCATCACTCTAGTCCAAGGCCTCTCCCAGGAGGTGTGACAAAAACCTTCTAAGAGGCCTTCCTGTTTCTGCATTTGCTCTAAAGCACCTCACAGCCACTGCTTAAAACACAAAACAGCATCCCTTTGCACGTAGCATAAAAAGTCTTGATCATGACCCAGAAGGCCCTGCAGGAGTTGGCCTCATTCTTACCATGTTCCCTCTTACTATCTTCAGCCAAACTGGCCTTCAAATAGCCAGCCTTGTTGCCTTCCAAGAGTTACAATTTAGTAGGAAAGTCAGATATGAAATTTAAATACACAGGGAAATCTATCGCTCCAACAGTGATGTCCGTTATACCTCCATTGTGATGTAGGAAAAGCATAGTGTCAGAACACAGGGAGCTTCATTTGGAAGTCTAAGCGGCTCTTGAGTTGAGATTAATCCACAGAGGCAGGCGGCCATGGAAAGGGTGGGGGGGACAGCTCACTACACGAAGACGGGGCCCAGAGGTGGGACAGGCTGGGTGTGGCCGAGGAACAGAAAGAAGGCCTGGGTATGAGGAGTGACTTTGGAAACATGGGCCTGGCTAACACTAGGCTTTCTCGACCAGGATTCTGAACTTTGTCCCAAATTCCATGGTGAGCTCCTGAAGGGTTTTAAGCAGGGAAGTCCACGTGATTACATTTCTACGAGATCATTCCGGCCACTGTGTGGAGCATGACCTCAGAAGATGCTAACCAGGAAGCTAGCGTAGTGGTCCCGCGGGGGAAGTACCTGGCTGCACTTGGGAGCTGGAGATGGAGAAAAAAAAAGGAGGAGAGTATCGAGGTAGAAACAACAAGATTGCTGATAACTTGGGTTTGGGGATGAAGAAAAAGAAATGACAAGAGTGACTTTCACATTTCTGGGTCGAATCAAAGAAAGCTCCATGCCTTGCCCTCTTGTATGTGGTTGTTGCCATGACTTTGGGAAGAAGTGTCCCTGGTTAATGGAGAAGAGATTAAGCGATCCATCTGGAGTCTCATGGATGGTTGGCAAGAGCCAGGATTAGCTCCCTCCCCAGACACCGGGTTCAGGCATCTCCCACTGACATCTGTGGGAGGACTTTCGTTTGTCATGAGACTGAGGGTGTCAGCCCCCCAGCTTCTGCGCTGGCAGCCTCTCTGGCCGCCTTTGCGCGCACTCCTAGCCACCTCCTCTCCTTCCTGCCTCTCCCTGCCTCTTCCTGCAGGTTCACGCTCACTTTTACTTAATGACTCTCATCTCCCACAAAGTTCCTCCCAGAATCCACAATGGGCAGCATTACGAACTCCTCATGTCTGGTGATAACTTTTTATGAGGTTTTTATTCTTTTACAATATATTAAAGCCATATTTTTGCCAGGTTTTACTTCAGCTTATTTCTTGTCCTTGAATCATTCCTCTTCTTCTACCCCTCCCTTGCCCCCTCCCAATCTGGCCGCTCCCTACCCCCCTACCTGAGCAGCTTTCACTGAGATGTTTAATTCTCCTTTAATCCCAATCCCCCCGAGGTACATGAAAGCAGCTTTACGAGCCTATAAATCCAGGAAGATAAAGTGCATTTTTATTAGTTGTGTTGGCATCAAAGGGGAAAAAAATGGAATCTAATGTGAAATAGTCAATAATGAATTTGCTTAATAGCCCTCCTCATCACCTCAGCTCTCTCTGAAGACAGGGGCCTCCTGGAGGGGCGCAGGGACTGGCAGCCTTCCTCAGGGGGAGAGGCAAGAGGACCACCCTGCCTGCTTGTACTTTTATTTTCATTTCCTCCAGCAGGAAGATATTTCTTCCAAATGGAGAGAGGACAGGGGTGGGGAGAGGAGAAGGGACCTGCAGGGGGCCTGGAGGTGGGGTGAGGGGCTGCCAGGGGTCCTGTCCCATCTGCTCTCAGTCCAGGTGGAGGTTTTGTTCATGAGAGCCACTTCGGTGACAGAAACATGGGTGATGGAGTCAGGGATGCAGGGAGGTCAGTAAGAAAAGGATGTGCCACCTCCAGGAGCAGGTCAGCCCTCGGGTGACAAGGGTCCCTGTGAGCCAGGAAGATGCACCTAGAGAAGGAGGAGCCAGGTGCCAGGCGGGGCGGAGGGGCGACTCCAGGGCATCCTTGCTGTCTCCCAGGCCCCATATCTCATGAAATGAGAAAATGTTCATGTTCCTCATTTCAGATCCCACAGGTAATGCAACTGCGATGGGGCTGGGGCGTTTCTGGTACACCCTCCCCCACTGGCCTGCCATTTGTGCATCTCACCCTGGCTCTCCGTGGGTCTGCGAACACGGATCACTCCCCTTCTCCCTCCCTCTTCCTCTGCCTCCTCCTTCCTCTCTCCCTACTGCCTGCTCCCTGTCTTGGGGACTCCTCAGTTTGCTTGGAGAAAAGCCTTCTGCCCAGCCTATCACCCCAGGGAGGGCCTGATCCCACCGTGTCTGGAAGGTGTTCAGGGAATTTCCCGAGAACACTGGAGTCCCTGGTGGGCTTGAAAACCAGTGCGCCTTTCTTTCCTCTTCCAAGGAAGGGAGAAGGGCTTTCACGGGTTAGAGGGGAGTGTGGTTTATGCCACGCGGCCACTAGATGGCAATAGGCCATCACGCAAAAAAGTGAGCAGCTGGATTCCAGCCACCTCCCTTTCCCTCTGGAAGGAAGGGTTGGGGGTAGGGTGTTGAGAGAAGCAGGGAACCAACACACAGGTAGTACTGAGGCATTGGCCCTGGAAAATGGGTGGGTCTGCAAGCAGCTTCAAGGCAGTGGGAGAGGAGGAGGTGGTCTTCGTGGAGAAGGCTATGCCCCTGTCAGGGCCTTATCCTCTGGCCCAGAGGAGACACACACCATGGGCTCCAAACCGGAAACTCCCTGTGCGAACCAGGTCCTCATAGGCCAGGTGCCATTACCACACCTGTTCCTGCTGTGCCAGGTGGCCCCTCAGGATGCTGGGCTTTACGGGTGGAGAAAAAATGGTTTATTATTTCTCAAAGTGGTTCTGAGACTGGGTTGTACTTTGATTGAATTTCAGGGTTGCCCCGAGGGCATTAAGAGAAGGGCACGGCGCTGAGATTTGCGTAAGGTTGTAGCTTAAATTCTCTATCATAAAAGCTGCCCTTCTGCCTCGAGGAGCCTGGACCAGCCTGTCAGTCAACACATCAACAAACACAGGGGATAATGGTAGGTGTTCAATAAATATTTGTAGAATTGAGCTTAATTGAATAGTCTCTGCCCTTCAGGACCTTATAATCTAGTGTGCGTGTGAGAGAGAGACTGCTCAAAGCAATTAGAGAAGAACTTAGTGCAGGATCGTGGCTCACTCCCAGTGAACTGGAGATTGGAAGCAACAGAAACCACACAGGGCTCATGGAATTTGAGCCAGGTCTCCAAGGGCTCAGGTAAGAAGTTACAGCATGCCTAATGAAGACAGGAAGAGCCTGGCACAATGACAACACGTTGCCTGCAGGGGTGGTGAGTTTAGGCTACAGTTAGCAAGATAAGGTGGGCCCAGGTTGGGGGGTGGGTGCTTGAAAGTCAGGCAGAGGAGTTTGTTCTTGATACCAACGTGATAGGGAAATATTGCAATTTCTTGAGCAGGAGGGTGACCTCCTGGAAGTGTGGGGCAAGAGAACTCTAAACTATGGCTCCTGAGGTCGTTGAGCACAGGGAGGGTGAGTCTTTCCTTTTTGTGACTATCAAAGGGATCAGGGTCATGATGCTTGGTCTTAGAAAGTGTTCAGTAAATACTGAACTGAATAGATGTGCAGCAGGAGTCCCAAGGACACTGAAGCCAGTGATGGACTCCCTCTGGGAGGTCAGGTTCATTGGTGAGCGAGGGGAGCAGAGCTGGCTCTGCCAACGCTGAGCACCAGTTTTCTGAGGGCTGCTTTGTTCACCGGCTCAGCAGAGCATGTGAGATGTGATCACAAGCTTGAAATAACACAGGCAGTCTCTGCTCTCTGCCACTTCCTATTTTGTTGATCCACTTATTTGACAGTGCCGAAGAAATACCTCCACCTTCCCTTGCTCCCTCATAGCCCACTGTGGGCGTCTGAGGAATGCCAGTGTCAGAGGTGCACTGCCCACCGTCCCTGGACAGAGCTATCATCTGGGTGGAGGGGGCGTGTGGAGCCAGCTTTATCCAAACACTGGTGTAGGTGCACCGTCTACGTGCTTGCTGGCTTTCTGTGTCAAAGGCAGAACTGACTGAACAAACACGGGTTTTCAAGGTGCCTCCTCCTTCACTTTCATTCCTGAGTTCTGCTCTGAGTTTGGCATCATTTCATCCATGTGTAGTTTGTGCCAGGCCAGCACAGCCAAGGGTTTGGTGAGCCTGATGGGGTGGGTGGGGATGGCAAAGGATCAAAGAAAAGACAGACAAAGAGAATAAGCTGGATCTAGCTGCATCTCCTGTGCCGGGCTGAGGCCACAGAGAGAGACCCAAAGGGCAAGCTGAGCCTTTATTTTATAGCCAGAGGTAAACAAGGTAGTGGTCACCATAGTTACAATGTTCTTATGAGTTTCACTTGTTTTGGCAGCACTTGCTGCACTTCCCGCAGCCCATTAGCTACCCAGATAAGATCTAGGGAGCGTGATAAGGTCAAGCCTAGTTATACTAAGAGGACTGTGCCCTCTAAGCTGGGACTTGTTTGTGGCTTTGACAACAGCTCAGTCTGAGGCTTAACCCTTTAGTCGCTCCGTACAGTAGCTGAGGTGTGACGATGGTAGGTAATTTACAATAGATGGCATTATTCTTGATCTGGGGAATTTGGGGTGGACCCCTGCCCTCTTTTTTTTTTTTAATCTTCACCATAGGTTATGTGTTGTTGTTTTTTTTTAAATTTTGTTTAATTGTTTAAAATATTACAAAGAGTAGTACATATGTCTCCTTTTCCCCCCTCCTTGGCCTTCCCCCAGCCTCCTCTACTCCTCAGTGTCTTATGTCCATTGCTTATGCTTATATGCATGCATAAAAGTCCTTTGGTTGATCTCTCACCACACCCCCTGCGCCCCAACCCTCCCTGGCCTTCCTGCTGTAGTTTGGCAGTCTGTTTGATGCTGCTCTGCTTCTGTATTTATTTTTGTTCATCAGTTTATAATGGTCTCTATTATCCATAAACTAGAGGCCCATTGCAGGAAGATTTCTGTAAGAATAGGGCTTCCTGAGCAGGAGCGAAGCAGAGAAGGGAGCCCGCCGAGGCAGGCTTCACTCCCTTCTCTGCTGCTTCACTTCCTCCCATCTCTGCTGCCTCAGCTCCCTCCCTTCTCTGCCGCTTTGCTCCCTCCCATCTCCACAGTCTCTGCTGCCTCACTTCCTCCCATCTCTGCTGCCTCACTTCCTCCCATCTCCACTGCCTTGCTTCCTCCCATCTCCGCTGCCTCGCTTCCTCCAGTCTCTGCTGCCTCACTCCCTCCTGTCTCCCTTCTGGGCTGCTTTGCTCCCTCCCATCTCTGCTGCCTAGCTCCCTCCCTTCTCTGCCACTTGGCTCCCTTCTGCAGCACTTGGCTTCCTTCTAGGCTGTCTTCAGTCTTTGCTCTGTGTCTGTGTATACAAATTAACTGCCATCTTGGCTGGGGTAATTTGCATATAGTCACTCTGATTGGCTGGTGGGGTGGCTTAGGTGTCTCAGAGTGATGGTTAATTTGCATATTACTCTTTTGTTAGATTAGATGAGTGAGATCATGTGGTATTTTTCTTTTGTTGACTGGCTTATTTCACTTAGCATAATGCTCTCCATCTCCATCCATGCTGTTGCAAATGGTAAGAGTTGCTTCCTTTTTACAGTAGCATAGTATTCCATTGTGTAGATGTACCACAGTTTTCTAATCCACTCATCTGCTGATGGGCACTTAGGCTGTTTCCAAATCTTAGCTATGGTAAATTGTGCTGCTATGAACATAGAGGTGCATATATCCTTTCTGATTGGTGTTTCTGGTTTCTTGGGATATATTCCCAGAAGTGGGATCACTGAGTCAAATGGGAGTTCCATTTATAACTTTTTTAGGAAAATCCATACTGTCTTCCACAGTGGCTGCACCAGTCTGCATTCCCACCAGAAGTGCATGAGGGTTTCTTTTTATCCACATCCTTTTCAGCACTTGTTTGTTGATTTTTTGATGATAGCCATTCTGACAGGTGTGAGATGATATCGCATTGTTTTTTGAGTTGTATCTCTCAGATGATTAGTGATTTTGAGCTTGTTTTCATATGTCTCTTGGCTTTCTGAATGTCCTCTTTCAAAAAGTATCTATTTAGGTCCCTTGCCCATTTTTAAAATTTAGTTGTTTATCTTCCTTTTGTTAAGTTGTATGAATTCCCTATAAATGGTGGAAATTAAACCCCTATCAGTGATAACATTGGAAAATACGTTCTCCCATGCAGTGGGCTTTCCTGTGGTTTTGTTGATGGTTTCTTTTGCTGTGTAGAAGCTTTTTAATTTGATGTAGTCCCATTTATTTATTTTCTCTTTAGTTTCCAATGCCCTAGGAGCTATATCTGTGAAGAAATTGCTTTGGCATATGTCTGAGATTTTGTTGCCTTTGGATTCCTCTAGTGTTTTTATGGTTTCCCATCTTACATTTAAGTCTTCTAACCATTTTGAGTTTATTTTTGTGTATGTTGATGGTCTAGTTTCATTTTTTGTATGTATCTGTCCAATTTTCCCAACACCATTTATTGAAGAGACTGTCTTGACTCCATTGTATGTTCTTGCTTCCTTTGTCAAATATTAATTGAGCATATTGGTTCGGGTTGATTTCTGGGTTCTCTATTCTATTCCATTGATTTATATGTCTGTTTTTGTGCCAGTACCAGGCAGTTTGGGGAACAGTGGCTTTGTAATACAGCTTGGTATCTGGTATTGAGATCCCACCTACTTTGTTCTTCTTTTTCAGAATCGCTGCAGCTATTCAGGGTCTTTTTTTTTTTATTTCAGATGAATTTTTGGAGAGTTCATTCTAGGTCTGTGAAATATGCTGTTGGTATTTTAATGGGGAGTGCATTGAATTTATAGATTGCTTTGGGTAGTATGGACATTTTAATGATGTTGATTCTTCCAATTCATAAACATGGTATGTTCTTCCATCTGTTTATGTCTTCCCCTATCTCCTTTTTCAATGTCCTATAATTTTCTGAGTAGAGGTCTTTTACCTTTTCAGTTAAGTTTATTCCTAGGTATCTTAATTTTTTTTTTTTTTGGTGTGATGGTAAATGGGATTTCTTTTTTAGTCTCTCTTTCTGTAAGTCCACAATTGGTGTATAGAAATGCCATAGATTTCTTGGCATTAATTTTGTATCCTGCTACATCGCCAAATTCATTTATTAAGTCTTGTAGTTTTTTGATGGAGTCTTTAGGGTTTTTTATGTATAATATCATGTCATCTGCGAATAAGGACAGTTTTACTTCTTCTTTTCTAATTTGGATGCCTTTAATTTCTTCTTCTTGTCTAATCGCAATGGCTAATACTTCCAGTACTGTGTTGAACAGGAGTGGTGAGAGTGGGTATCCCTGTATTTTCCTGTTTTTAGCGGAAATGGTCTTAGTTTTTGCCTACTGAGTATGTTGTTGGCTGTGGGTTTGTCATATATGGCTTTTATTATGTTGAGGTATGATCCTTCTATTCCCACCTTGCTGAGAGTTTTTATCAAAAATGGGTGTTGGATTTTGTCAAATGCTTTTTCTGCATCAATTGATATGACTATGTGGCTTTTATCTCTTACAGGTTATGTTTTTTTCATTGATTTTTATTGTATTTTTTTTAAGAGAGAAGAGAGAGAGAGTAACATCAATGTGAAACATCGATCAGTTGCCTCCTATATGCTCCCCAACCCAGGATCAAACCTGCAACTTTCGTATGTGCCCTACTGGGAATCAAACCCATAACCTTTAGTGTATAGGACGATGCTCCAACTAACTGAGGCACCCAGCCAGGGTAAACCCCTGCCCTCTTCATTCCAAGCCCTGTGTGGACCGGGGCATGGGGAAGGTGAGACTGTATGGCAGCACTCAGATGTAGAGGTGGGGGCCATTTAGGACTATGGAAGGCACTCTCAGAGTTCAAGAGCACAGCAAGTTCTAGAATGGCATTCTGTGCTAAGGCTGGTCCAGTAAAAAGCTGGCCAGGGGTGTGTCTGGAAGTCAGATAGCAAAGAGATGGGATCCAGTGTCCAGTGAGAGTCAGGGGTCAGGAGCTTAAGTATCTGGCAAAAGAGGCCAGTTGCTAGTCCACAAACATTTATTCAATACCTGCTCACTACAGGTGTGGAGTAAGACCTGCTATCTGACCCTGGTGCGGACAGACAAGGAAATGGACAGTTACCGTATAATGTTTCTTCATAGTAATAGGGTGTGTACAAATGCTCAGGGAATCTGGAAGAAAAACCAATGACCTGTTCTCTGGGGTGGGAGTGAATGTAAGGACCTTGGGAACACTGGGCAGAGTTCACATCATTGCCTGGGTCAAGGATGGGGCAAGTGATCCTTGAACTGGGATCAAGAGTGCAGGGCCTTGAACTGGGCTACCATCACTCTGCCTCTTGGACCTGTAGTGCAGGGGCTGTGCAGAAGCATCCCTGCAGGTCTCAGCACCGTGAGCGTGGGCAGCACCAGGATCCTGGGCCTGAGCACCATGATGTCTTTTCTTCCTCCTCACCCCTTGGAACCTCGCAAATCCCAGTGCCAGAGCCAACAATCTTATCACTGGTTTTCAGGCCCCCTTTCTCCAGATCCAGGATCTCACCCCTCATCAGGACACTGGAGACCTCTACCAGGAGAGAGATTCATTGTGGTTTTCAGTCATCTTTCCGTGCCTCGGGGACCAGGAGAGTGTGCTGTAAGTCCGGCTGGCTCTGAGGCTCAGGAGCACCGTGAATGGATACACTCACCTTATGCCATGAGACAATCCATCTCAGAGGCAGTGAAGACCCTCAGAGGGAGGGAGCATCAGTGTGCCCTGCAAATAATAATGAACTCAATAATAAAAATAATAGCTACCATTTATTAAATGTCCAAAGTCACGTAGCAAGGAAATGGAAGTGCAAATGGGAATTTATCTGTGACTGGATGCATTTCACGATGAGACTTGAGATGCTTGGTGGTGGTGGTGGGGGGGGGGCGGTTCCTGGCTTTGAGTTTGTTGAACAGAGGGAGGGAGGAGATGTGGTGGGGGGACCCAGATATGCTGCTGGCTCTGAAATAATAAACAAGTGTGTGACAGCAGCGTGAGGCCTGGCCTTTGCTCCCAGTCCCAGCAGGCACTCCTGAATCGCTCCAGGTGATGGTGGTTTCCTACATATAGCACTTGGGTCATTAAACAGATCTGGGCCCTAGTCTAGCTACCAAACTAGCCTCACCTGGTCAGGGGTACAGATCATTATACATTATGAGCTTGAGCTTGATTCAGGTTCCAAGCTGACTAGTATTGATTGAGAACCGACTACATTCCAGACCTCCAGTCAGCTAATTTTGTCTAACGTATCACATTTCATCTGTGTGACCACAGGTGCCTGGTGTGAGGCTTTGTTCTCACTTGTTTAGTTGAGAGACCCAGGGGTGTGGCTTAAGGTTCCATGATGGATCAATAAGAGTGGTAGCTTCTTCCCTCTCTTTTAGCTATTTCTGAGGCCCTTTCAATATTCTATTACCTGAGACTGTGGGAGAAACATCCCAGCAGTTCATTACAGCTGGGGGAAGGATGCCAGACACTTGCAACAGGACAACTCTCTTTTCTATTACTAATGAGCTCTCCTCTCAGGTGCTCTTTCACCTGGAAAACTGACAGCTAACGTTTCCGGGTCCTCATTGTTGTTTTTTATCGCCCAGGGACTAAAGTCAAGGACAACATGAACTTAGGGACAGTAGAAAACTTGTATCATGAAGCCAGCACACAGCGGCAAGAGGAGAGAAAGGTGGGGATAGTCAGCAGATCTTCGCATTCAGAAACAGGTCCTGGGTACAGGCTCAGCTGCTTGAGGGCGGATGGATGGGCTCAGGAAAGTTATGTGAGGTGCTTGGTGTGGCTGGCACCAGCTGTTTACCAGCCATGTGTCCCCTCCTTTTGGGGTAACAGCTGAATTGCATTTTCCAGCCTCTGTGAGCCTAGGGCGATCAAAGGACTGGGTGTTGGCCAATGAGATGTGGGTGAAAGCAGTAGGTGCTACTTCCAGGCCTGGCAGGTAGGAATCTCTTACCCATGACCTCCTTGCTCTCTCCTCTTCCTCAGCAGTGGTGGTGGAGCCATGGATGAAAGAAGCTTGGGTCCCTGTGTTCCCACTGGGAGAGGGTGTACCCATTCCAACAGCTAGCACAACCTCAGCTAATACACTCAGGTTCCTCGTAGGGAAAAGCAGGCTGCAGCCAGAGTGATTTCTGAGGTCCTTCAGAATTTAACAGCTTCTGCTCCTATGGCTCCATGAAAGAGGAGAGCGTCCCAGCTGCAGAGCACTGGGTGATTCACAGCACGCTGTAAGCTTCTCTGTGGCCCTGGTCTTTAGGGAGCTTCCATTGGAGGCCAATGGTGATAAACAGCTCTTCACTGTACTCTGCTCCAAATGACCCAGGGCAGGACCGTTCTCTCTGTGAATTGTGTATGATGACGAGGGCCTCTTCATATCTTTTAGAGGAGTACTAAAAACTAAATCAATGTTTTGCAAGGATTGTTTTTGTGTGCTCCAATGCTGTATAAGGAATTATCGTTCATTACATGTGCTGCATAATGATATTTTGGTCAACAGTGGATGGTCCCATGAGATTATAATGGAGCTGAAAAATTCCTATCACCTGATGATGTCATAGCCATTATAATGTCCAGGTGCAATACATTATTCACGTGTTTGTGGTGATGCTCGGGAAAACAAAGCCCACTGCACCACCAGTTGTACAAAAGTCTAGCACATACAATTATGGGGAGTACATAAAAGATGATAAGGTAATAAACAACTACATTACTGGTTTATGTAATTACTATATTATAGTTTTTATTGTTATTTTAGAGTATACTCTTTCTACTTATAAAAAAAAAGTTCACTGTAAGACTATGCTGTGTTATGCCAGCAGCAGCCTCATATATCATATGTTTACTGGGTCTCTTGTTTGTATCATTTTCTCTTGTGCTTCATTTAATCTCATGTTGTTTTGTACAATAACATGCTGTACAGATTTCTAGCCCAGGAGCAATTGGCTGTACCATCGGATATACCAGTAACCTAGGTGTGCAGTAGACTACACTGTCTAGGTTTGTGTAAGGACACTCTATAATGTTTGCACAATGACAAAATTGCCTAATGATGCAGTTTACGACATTAAGCAGTGCATAACTGTATAGATTAGGTTGTAGCTGGGATTCAGGAGCTCATGAGTGATCATTTAAATATGACATTTACTTTCCATGACCCCAGCCAGTTTACACAATATTAACCCAAATGGTGATATAATCGATTTTATGTAAATCCAAGAGGCAAAGACTGAAACTTTCATATACACACAAATTAGAGAATGATTATTTTAAAGTCAGGAATCTTTATCAGTTTTTCTGATTTTATCTCACTTAATACTGAGAGAAAGAGTGAGGGAATTTCAAAGGAAAAGTTAGCAATTGAAGATCAATTCAAAATAATTATAAAGTAAGGCTGATGAGGGAGGGCAAGACAGACTAAATAAAAAGCCATTTAAATATGATTTTTAAAAAAGCAGTGCACAGGGTGAAGTATAGGCTCTTAAGACGAGTTTGCAGAGGCAGTTCCATCAGCAGTTTCTGCCCCTTCTCATACTGGGACACAGCAGTGAGCTGGACATAAAAATTCCCACTCTATGGGGAAAATATCAAAGCACACTTAGAGAATTCCATGTCAGGTAAACACAGCCAGCAACCACTGCATCCTACCATGGGTTTCACTAGCTATTTTACAGGCACTCACTCATTTAAGCATTGTTAGAGCTTTATAGGATAAGTGCTGTTACTCCGATCTCCATTTTACAGATGGGAACATTGATGCACAGAGAGGTTAGTTGCCAAAGCCAGGGAGCCTGCTCTTAACTACTACACTATGCTGTTTCTTATTAGTGCTAAGTGCTAGAAAGAACCCAGATGGGAGAATAAGATATATGGAGAGTGGGAGGCTAATTCAGTAGGATGTCAAGAACAGAGGACATTTGAGCAAAAACGAAGTGAGGAAACCAGTCCAAGGACATCCAGGGAAAGACTGTGTTCTAGGCGGAGGTGACAGCAAGTGTGAAGGCCTCAGAGGGGAAAGCATAGTGGGTTTCAGGAATACCAAGAAGATCGATTTGACCTGAGTGGATGATCAAGGGGGAAAGTGAAAGAAGATAAAGTTGGTAAGACAGCCAGGGGCTAGAACTTGTAGGGTCTTAGCATCGGTGAATAGGGTGTTGGCTTTTCTTTGAAGAATTATAGGAAATTGTTATAGGGTTTTGAGCAAGGACACTCATGGGATCTAATTTACCTTAAAAAATAATGAACTATTTTGACTACTTAGTGTGTGGCAGTAGTGCCAGGTGGCAGAAGTAGAGACAGGAGGGACCAGAATGGACAACTGTACTAGTCCAGGCAAGAGATGCTGTAGGATGAGATCAGAGTGACAGTGATGGAGGTGCTGGAGCTCAGAAGCATTGGATGTGGGGTGGGACAGAAAGAGAAGAATAAAGATGATATCAAGTATCTTTGGGCCTGAGCAACCCAGTGTGAGGTGGCGGTGGTGCCAGTTGCTGAAATGGAGTAGAGTCTGGTTGGAGGTGATGAAGAGCTCTGTTTTGGACATGCGAGTAGAGATGCTGAGTAAGAAATTGCTTACACAGCCTTGAGTTCAGGGGGACAATAAGGGCTGGAGACATTAGTTTTGGAATCCCAGACACAGATAGATGAGATTACCTAGGGAGAAAATGGTTGAGAAGAGACATATTCTAGGATTTCAACACTCAGATCTCAAGAAAAAGAGAAGGAACCAGGAAAGACAATAAACAGAGGGGCTAGAGAAGTAGGAAGAAAACAGAGAAAGTGAGTTTTCCAATACCAAGACACGAAAGTGGTTTTTTTTAAAAAAATATATTTTACTGATTTTTTACAGAGAGGAAGGTAGAGGGAGAGAGAACTAGAAACATCAATCAGCTGCCTCCTGCACACTCCCTCCTGGGGATGTGCCTGCAACCAAGGTACATGACCTTGACTGGAATCGAACCCGGGACCCTTCAGTCCGCAGGCCGATGCTCTATCCACTGAGCCAAACTGGTCAGGGCACGAAAGTGTTTTAACTAGGATAACATAATCAAGAGTTCAGTAAGGAGGGGACCAATAATTGGGAACTGGATTTGGTAATACACAAATGTTTTCACAAGTATTTCACAAGTTTTCCCGTACAATAATGGGGACAAAATCCTGTTTGGAAAATCAGGGTTTGCTAAGGCTACGGTAATGATCAACTGCCAACTCTCAAGACTTGTCAAACAGCAACGTTTTCTTGTTGTTTATTGGCAGCTCAGGGCCAGGGACACGTCTGCTCCTTATAACTTCTCACTTCAAAACCCAGGCTGAAGGAGTAGTTTCAGCCTGCAATTTGCAGTTATTGTGACCTAGGGAAAGGGCATGGTTGCTGAGGGCAGCCTGGCATGCCTCTTAAAGCTTCTCCTCCAATATGGTCCAAATCAGATAGACTGGTGATGGAGTGGCAGGTGTACTCCACCAGCAGGAGGCACCACAGGTCACATGGCAATCAGCGATAGCACACTGGTGTGCCATAAGAATTTTCAAAACACGCAATACCTGACTATTTAGTTAGGGCACTGACCTCTTTTTTCTTTGATTGCCAAATTAAAAAATGATAATAGCCAACAGAACAATAAGTGTTTGGTATTTATGAATAAAAATGATACCTATCATTTTTGTCACAATAAAAAAATAAATTTTTTGGTGTGCTGCAGAATTTTAGTAATAGTTTATGTGTGCCACAAGATGAAAATGGTTGAAAATTTAGAGAGATAGAATGGAAACAGGAGAGCAATAGAATAACTGAAAGGATAAAGTAGATGGAAGGAAACAGGATCTTCTGGACAAGTGGAGGGGCTGACCTCTAGGCAGACCTTTTCTCTGTGATAGAAGAAAAGGCCAACTCTGTGACTACAGTTGTAGGAAGAATAAGAATTTTGCTGATAGCTTCTATGTTCTTCATGAATAGACAGTCATCTAAGAGTGAAGGGGTGGGAAGGGATGTTGAAAACTTGAGAACTGAAAAGTTGTGATAGAATTATCATATGGAGACAGAGCATGAAATAAAACTGAACATGAAGTAGGAATGCTGGCCCAGCTGAGGTCTGTGGTCATGGATTTAAGGTGAGAGTGGTCAAGGTGTCAGCATGGTTTTCATCATTTTCATTCAGCTGGATGCTGGTATGAGGTGGAGTTCAACCAAAGGTTAGAAGCTCCCAGGATGACTTCCAAGATGGAGAGAAAGGTGACAACACAATTTATGGTTTATTCAATAGGCTGATTTTAATAAGAAAGCATAAAATTAATAAAAAGTGTGACAGATAGTGAGCATAGGTTTTGTGATCTGGAAGTTCTGGAGGATCAAAAATGGCTAAAGTAGGGGTAGTAGAGAGAAAATTTGTAATGATCGCCAGTTGGATGTTTTACATGAATCTATTAGAGAGAGTAAAGTTAGTAATGACACAATCTGGGTTATAGACATGGGACTAGTTGGTTGAGGTAGCACTGAGCTGATTACTGGAAGTGATGCCAGGCACTGAGAAGGCAGGGTGTTAAATGGATCAAGTATGTAGACATAGGAGTCACTAAAAGGAAGGATATGGAAAGGATGGAGGGAGAAGGGTTTATAAATAAATGCAAGAAAGAGTGGTGGTGGGTATTATTGCAAAAGCTTCTGAATCTCATAATGTGATCCTAAAGATCTTGCCTTTTCTTTTTTTCAGCAGTGATGGAGAAAGATGTGTTCTTGATGGCTAACTGTAGATGTTCTATAAGGGCTTTTGCATAGCCTGTCATATGGAGGATGGAGAAGAGGCTCCGGGGTCTTACATAGGAATGTGGCCTTACTCTTGCTACTCTTCTGGCTCCTAGCTGCTGAAGCACGGAGGGCCAGATGGATTCTGGCTGGCTGCAAGAGCAGATGGAGCCTTCCCACAGCAAGTCAACAGCAATAGAAGCCGACACAGATGCCAGACTTGGGGAAACACAGTGACAGCAGAAGTTGAACCATGACACACAGTGGCAGGAAGAGGTCCAGTGCACATGTAGGGGGGGAGGAGAGTACAAGGCAAGGAGGAACATTGTCTTGTCACCACAGGAAATGGTTTGTAACTCCCCTCCTCCCCCAGCTTAGGAAGAATATCTTGATTCCACAGTGAAGTTATTTAAGGTTTGAGGACTCACACCTCTTAGAGTTGGGCATCCGCAAAGAGATGGACTAGGGACACTTTTTGATGGCATTGCTTTTAGCCCATTTTATCACAGAGCTCTGAGATGCAGCTGATATCCCATAATGGAACATTTGGCTCAGCAAAATGACAACTGTTTAAATAATAGGTTCTTCAAAATATAGTCTTTTTCTAAGGCTTATTGTAACGTTAAGGTTCTTGAACTACTTAAAGTTGCTTCTCTTTGAATTTTTTTTATTTTTCCTTCTTTGACCATCAGAAAGTGGCAGCTGACCTGTCCCCTCAGCTATGGTTCTGTTTTTCGATTTCACTAGGGTTGTGTTTGTCACAAGCTTTTGAATATTATTATGTTCAGATGAGATCTGGGAATTGGTTGAATGTAAGTGTTGACACATTATAGTCATACAGATCTGAGTTTGAATGTCAGCTGTGCCACTTGTTTGCTCTTTGTTAATGCTCCCTGCACCTCAGTTTCTCTATCTGGTTAATGGGATGAGAATAGGCTCTCCCTTACAGGATTTTGGAACCACATGAAATAAAGCATCTCTAGTTCTGAGCACAGTAGCTGACATGGAGTAAGGATTCATCAAGTCAATGATAAGAAGATTACTATGATCAAGAATATCATTATCAAAATCAAAGGCATGATTGTGAATCACTTTCAGCAGATCATCTTAAACCTCTGCCCATATGAAAAGGTATTGAAAAGTCTGTACTTGAATTAATAGCCGTAGAAATAAAAACATCAGGGATCTGTTCTAACATGCTTCCAGGAAAAGTGGGGTATGGAATCTCCTCTAAAATTTTCTAGGAGGCTTGGCACATTGGTCAGAACTCTTCACTTTCAAGGTTCAAAAACCCAATTCATACTAGTTTAGGAAAACATTATAACCAATTTTCAAATAAATAGGCATAAAGGTAAAGTCACAGACAGACTCTCCCCCCCCCCCTTGAACTTTATTTCTCTCTCCTTTCTTCATTTCTCAAGTAAGTCTCTACCTTTGTACTGGCCCCTTTCTCTCATGCAATCCACATGGTCATGAGCAATTCTGGAGTAACATCCTTAAGACTGGAAATCCCAGGAGAATGAAAGAACAATTTCTTCACCTCCAACTAGTAAGAATTTCAGGGAAACACTCTGAGTGTCCAACCAGGATCACGGTCCAAGCCCAAGGGGTGAGAAGCCTTAATTGGCAGCTCTTCAAAGTCAAATGGGTTAGCTGGAGGAACGAACAGTTCTCTAAATAACAGTGGGAAGTACCACTAATGGAAGGAAGTAAGAAGGTAAGAGGATGAATGCTTGACTGGTCCCAATCAGCTAATGTTCACTGCAATTGGAAACCCCACAAACCAGCTTTTAAAAGATTCTCATAATCGTGTCTAGTTCTAGTCTGGCCTACAAACCGCAGTGGTTAAGGGTGTAGGTATGAAGTCTGACTGCCTGAGTTTAGGTTTGGAATCTATCTCTGATGCATCTGTGACCCTGAGAAAATTTACTTAATCCCTCTTGTGACTTAGTTTTCTTACATATGAAATGGAGATGACAGTAGTACCTACTGCACGGAGAGCTTTTGAGGATGCAATGGCATAATTAAAGTATATCATTTAGCACAGTCCCTGGTGCACAATAAGTGCATAGGTATGTTATCATTAATACTCCATCATGTCATCATCATCATCATTATTAGTTCCATAAGGTGGCCCTAAGTCCAGGCACTGATGATTATGTCTACACTGAGAGCTCTCTTAATGCAGCTCACAGCACTCCAGTGCTCACAGCCCTGAGAACCTCCCTCCACTAGTGTCCTCGATGCTCTCACCTTATCAGAAACCAGGATGGACGCTTCTTGTGCGTTGGCTGAGTTGTGTTATGGGAAAGAAGTGGTTGACCATAAGATATGACACAAGGCACCTCAAAAAACACACCAAAGTCAAGAGCTTACTCTGACAATAAACAATTGAGAAAAGGCTCAGACAGGTTAAATAACTTGCCTAAGGTTATCCAATCTATAGGTAGAGGCAGGATTCAAACCCTGGTGGGCCAAGTTCAAAGCCAGTGTTCATTCCACGCTCTTCCCTGTCATGAACTCTTCATAGGCCAGGGCAGGGAGGTTGGGGTTTATCCTATAAGGAGTGAGTAGCCATCTTTTTATTTTTAAACAGAGGAGGTGCCTGTTCTGATTCGTATTGTTTCTAGCATCACTGGGTTTGAGGGAGGCTAAGAGATGGGTTGGGAGGCTACTGCAATTGCCCCCTGGGGGAGGGATGAGAGAAAGGGACACCTTTGCAGGATGGTTAGGAAGGAAAAGCAGTATACCTTGTTGGTGGCTCCATGAAGATGTGGGAGAAGACATGGGCTGAAGGAGAGATTTTGGAGTCCTGGGCGGCTGTGCGTGGATGCTGAGAGCAGGAGATGGGGCACAGCAAGAGGACACTTGTTTTGGAAATGTTGAGTCAGGGATTTGAGGACTTCTTCTAGGTGTCCAGCAGGCAGCTGTGTGTAGGCAAGTCTGATGGAGGAGTAGCGGGAAGTCTGGCTGGAGATGGAGACTTGGAACTCTTCTGATTCCCATGAGGTTTACACCTGGCAGTGCCGAGGCTCACCGGGGGAGAATGTGTCCAGGGGCTGAGAGCACCTGCAGCTGGAGAGAAGCCCTCAGGAGTTGAAGAATGAAAGCCACATGATACTAGCAGGTGAGCCAGGCAGTGGGCGCTTCCCCAGCAAGGACAGGAAAGCACCAAATACCAGAAAGTACAAGTACCTCCTTGGTGGTGACCAGGTGGTCGCTGTGGAGAGCACCTTCAGGGGAGAATTGGGGCAGAGTGTGGTTTTGGTGAGTGAAGGGGTGAACAGAGGTGTGGAAGTAGAAGGTGTGCAAATGTGGACCATTCTTTTTAAACTTTTGGTTGAGAAAGGGAGGAAGGAGTTTAGCCAGTAGCTATAAGAGATACAGAATTTATGAAGTCTCTATGAGATGTTTAACTTGGGACAGGGCACTGAATCTGATTTAGATGCAAAGTCTGGCTATGAAAAGTGTTTCTGAATGGCCCCCTGGTCACTGCTGAAGAGCTTATGTAATCTCTTACGCATTTCCATTTCCTTAGACTCTACTGATATGTTTTATTTAGAACTCAGTGCTCCTTGTGAATAAAAGTGCTCTCTTACTTTCATCTGACAACACGATCTCCAAGTGCACTGCTTCTCCTTTTCACTTTGCCTGCTAGGAAGCCCAGAGGCAAATGAAAGGCTAGTTATAGGGAACGGCTCACTTCTGCTGCTTGGCAGAGTGCTTCTTCCTTTGCCTATACTGTACAGTTTCTGATTTCTTTCAGACTTCATAGTCACATGTATAGGAGTAATTATGTGAAATGTTCAGTATAAGTTTATTGAGCAAATAAAACCCGAAAATGGTGATTTTCTTCATAAATTGAAGCACTTAGATTGTCATAACATGTTTTCAGCACGTAGTTTTTGACCAAATGTGGAAATGTTTCTACAGTTAAACTTCAAATGCTAGTCATTATGCAAATGTGGTTTTATTTTAAGCCACTGAAAATCCTTCCTGACAAAGGGAGGGCATAAAAGACAAAACACGAAAAGGGCTTAACCTCCCTGGGTCTCAGGTTCCCCATCTGTGAAATGGTGATAATCATTCCTGCCTGCCTGACTCAGGAGATAAAGAATATGAAAGCCATTTGAAAGGTAAAGCATTCCACAAAATCGAAGGACATCAGTAATATGACGATTTCCCTTTTTCTTATGTTCCTTATATGTGTAGTCCGTGGCTGATTCGCTGCACGTGTGGGAGGAGGGTGGTCTCAGTGGTCTTTCCGACTTAATGATTCATCCATCTTATTTCCGGAGGATGGCTACTATTTGCTTTATGGGCAAGCTGTTCATCTGTATCATTCCCCGGGTGTTTGAGGGGGTGAGAGTGTGGTGCTGTGTTAGAGTTCTCCAGAGAAACAGAGCCAATAGGATATTTACAGAAACACAGAAAGAGATTGATCAGGAGGAATTGGCGGATGAGATTCTGGATGCTGACAAGTGCTCTGATCTGCCTCTGCAAGCTGGAGGCCCAGGGAAGCCAATGGTGTGAGTCCCAGTCTCAATCCTGAGGCCTGACAGCCAGGAGTGCTGATGTAAGGGCAGGGAAGATGGATGCCCAGCATAAGCAGAGAGCAGGCTCACCCTTCCTCCACCTCTTGGTTCTTTTTGGAGCACTTCATGAATTGATGATGCCCGTACTGATGAGGGTTACCTTAACTTAATCCACTGATTCAAATGCTAAACCCTCACAGACACACCTGGAAATATGTTTTACCAGTTACTTGGGCATCCCTTAGCCCAGCCACGTTGACACATAAAATGAACAACACAGGGAGAGCAGCTGGTTAACAGGGTACCTACCGATTTTGTTACACCTGGTGACTGGCCTGTCGCCTGTCTCGTGGGGCTTTCCCTGTAGGTCTGTGGAAGTCTGACCTGGGAGCTACAAGAGTGGTGCTGATGGAGGGGGAGCAGTGCCGAGGCTGATGAAGAGCTGCCGGCCGCCTGCAGACCTGGAGGGCTATTCCCGCCTTGCTGTGAGGTCTGCAGGGTTATCGAGGGGAGGATGATGGATAGGAGCGGGGCTCCCTTCCGCTGTGGCCCGCTGGCTGAACCATCACTCACAGGCCCTGATGAACTACCTCCCCTGCACAGGCATGGCTTTGGGGTGGGTTATGGATGAGCTCCTGTCAAAACCATTTTTTCTAATTACATTTCTGAGCTTGGGACATGGCTGTCCATGGAAGGTGGGAGGTGCCTAATTCTGGAGGAGGAGGTAGATAAATAAAGTTAGAGGAGAGTGTGGAGGTGTTTTTGTTTTTGTTTTTCTCTGTGTGGATGACTCTATTTAAAGAGACAGGAAGGCTCTCCAGGTTTCAGGGACGGCTGTGGATAAAGCTATGAGTGGCCTTTGATGATCCTGTCCACAGTCACTCACTTACTCATCCGTCAAACGCTCTCTGAATGACTGCGGTGTGCAAGGCACTGTGCACGAGATGCTTTGTAGATAGAGCTCAGCGTACATCATTATGCATGCAAAGCACTGGGGATCTTGCTAAAACTAGAATCTGATTCCATGGGTCCGGGCGAGGCCAGAGACTCTGCATTCCTAATGCGCTCCCAGGCCCACGCATTCACAAACATGATGGAGTGGCAAGGCCTCAGGTGAGATAGGCTCTTGCCTTGGAGGGGCTTTCCGTCCAACGAGGGGACCAGATGTGTAAACAACTTACTATGATGAAAGTAGACAGTGCAGTGCTGCGGCAGAGAGACAAGAACGGCAGAAGGGGCCAGAGAACAGTCATTAATTCCAACTGGGAGGGTCAGGGAAAGCTTCATAACTTTAGATGTCATTTAAATTGTGCCTTAAGGGTGAGCTGAATTTTAATAAGTAAGGAGAGTAGGAGAGGGAGGGTGGAGAGGGTTGTAGTGAGTGTGCTTTCCAAGGCTGATGGGAGAACATTGCTATGGACTGAATGTTTGTGTCCCATCCCAAATTCAAGTTGAAACCAAACCCCCAGGGTGATGGTATGAGGAGGTGGGGCCTTTGGGAAGTGATTAGGTCAGGAGGGTGGCACCTACCTGAATGGGATTAGCGTCCTTATAAAAGAGACCCTGAGAGCTCCCTTGCCCCCTGTGCCATGAGAGGAGACAGTTGTCTATAACCAGGAGGCAGGTCATCACCAAACCCAATGTGCTGGCACCTGATCTCAGACTTCCAGCCTCCAGACTGTGAGATTGTATAAATGTCTGTGTGGGAGCATCCAGTTGTTTGTTGTAATTTGTTATAACAGCCCGGATGGACCGAGACAAGCAAGAGCAGAGGCACGCGCATGGTTAGGTTAGTCCCGAGCGGCCGTACAATGTCTGGACAATTAAGTGGTAAGGAGCTTGGACCTTATTCTCACGTGAGAAGCCATACTGGGAGGGCGTGGCGAAATGGAGCCCGTGTCTATGTCTTTCTTTGTGGGAGGACCTTAAAGGGACTGGCTGGGCCGACTGAGGGCAGGGGCTCCTCCCAGTGTCAGGGGGAGAACTGGAGAGACAGGGCTGCTGGTGGGGAAGAGAGGGGCAGAGTGGAGGTCTGGTTAGCCGCGGCTCTACACTGCCCACACTTCTGTCTCCATGGCTCTCATTGTTCATCCAGGAGCCATTGAGCTTTATGTTTTCAAGTTTTTCACAAAAATATGGGCTTTTGCACCTGGCAAAGTAGCTTGGATTCGGCAGGTGTTCGTCAGCCATGTGTCGATGGCAAGCACGTGAGGAACGTGGTAGAGATGAACTTCCTCGCACCATTCCATTGTGATTTTCACGGTTGCCATCATTCAGCGTGTCCTTCCTCTTTGTTTGGCTAGAACATCTCTGAGTAGCAAGATCGAGGGAAAGTTTTCCCAGATGTTAAAACTCTGTAACAGGTGAAGGGGTGATGCATGACTCCCCCAGAGCGCTTGCCTTTTAGCAGAGGACGTCTGAGGGAAGCCCAAGGCCTTGCTCATCACCCTGCCCCTGTCTCAGCTGTGGTCCTGGGAGATCCTGAGACCTCCCATGATGCTGAGAGACCGGCACGACACTCCTGCCTGAGGGAGGAGCCCCCAGGAGTCCTAGGGGTTGTCCCAAAGCTATGCAGCTGGTTAGCAGCTGCTATTTGCCGTGTAGCAGGTGGGCATCACAGACCCATGGACAGACCAAGCAGACAGCTTTTAAGTTCTGGGTGGGCAAACATTGAGCACTCTGCCTCTGCAGAAGACTGAGTTCGATTCCTGGTCAGGGCACATACCTAGGTCTCAGGTTCAATCCCTGATTGAAAAGATCAATGTTTCTCTCTCACATGGGTGTTTCTCTCTCTCTCTCTGTCTCTCTCTCTCTCTCTCTCTCTCTCTCTCTCTCTCTCTCTCTCTCTTTCTCTCTCTCCTTTCCTCCCTCCCTTTCTCCCTCCCTCCCTCCCTCCCTCTCATCAATAAAAACATGTTATCGGGTGAGGATTAAGTTAAAAACAACAGGCCTGTCCACACATGCTCAGAAAGTGCAGTCAACTCCAACAGGCCTCAACTCAGCGGAGTGCCCCATTGCCCAGTTTGAAAGGAGGGTCATGGAGGCTCAGAGAGGGGCAGCGACATGCCAGGACTTCCTGAGGAGGAGCGGGGCCTGAATCCACAGCAGCTTCACGAAGAGCACCGCGTGCTGGGTGCTGTGCTGCCTGGTGGCATCACAGACAGCTGGGGGGCTGGGGGACCTGTGCTTCTGACGGTTAGCATCAGCATTTAACCGGAAGCCCGAAGGCTGCACAGGGAAATGGGAAACCAGGAAAAGCGGTAATTAGGGGTGTCTCTTCCTCTGCCCACTGGAGGAAGGTCCCTGGCATTGTCCTGCAAGCCATACGAAGTCCCCAGCTCCAGAAATCCCCACCCCCGGCCGGGAACATCCTCTCCTCTGCACCACATCAAGGAACAAAGGAGACATGTTTGGACGCAGACCTCAGCGCCAGGAGTCGGGGAGGGGTGAAATAAGAAATTGGGGAATGAACGAATGGGTCCAGGGAATCAGCACTCAGAATGCTGCAGAAATGAAGTAAGAAAAACTGGGGATTAAATTCTGGCTCTTCCTGTGTGACTTTCGGGGAGTCCCATAGCCTCTCAGGGTCTGTTTTCTTATCTGCAAACAGAAGGGGGGTAACCACAACCCGTTTACCTGTTTGTGGAACACAGTTGGGAGAAACCGTGGCTTGTGCACAGCCCAGCCCGCCTGGGTGGAAGTGCCCCTTTCTCCTGCAGCCCTGGGTCCTGCTCTTATGAACTGGGCTGATCTACACTGATTCTGTTTCTTTAACTGCGTGCCTTTGTGAAAGAGTGGATCCTCTTGCCTTCAGTTCCCCTACCTGTGACGTGAGGGATGATGACCTCGCCCTCACCTCCGTGTCTGTTATATGGATGGTGATGATAAGCAGTGATGTCAGTGATCACAGGGGAACAGCTGTCACGTGGCTGCTGTATGCTGTAGGACAGGCACTGGCAGAGTGTGTGGTGGGTTAAAGATCTAGCAAATCCTAGAACACACACCTGGCACAGCAAGTGCTCAGGACTATTTGCATTGTCATCGTTTTGCCTCCAGAGGGCAATGGTTGGGGAGACAAGCTGCTGCCAAATCAGAGGTAAACGCTCCTGGTCCAGGGCACTTGGCAGTATGCTCCCAACTGGGAAGTGTTGTCTTCTGTGCCCCTCCTTTCCCTTCCAGACCCGCAAGGATGTGCAAGCTGCCCAGAGTCCAGGTCTTGGCTCCTGGTCATGTGCTGGCTCCTCAGAGCCACCGTCCTGCCCTTCCAGTGAAGGGGCAGGATGGTCTCCCTCGGCCTTCTCTCTCCTGGATTAGAGCTAACAGCTCTGCCGTCTCCAGCTGCCCCTCGTCCTCCAGGCTCTCTGCTCCTCTCCTCCTTCTACAATCTGTCCCTCGATTTCCTCAATCGCTCCTGTCTTACCAGGCTCCCTCTCCAGCCCCAGGAATGCTCTGGATGGTGTCCCCACGCCTCACATCGCCTCACGGCCCCTTCCTTTGCAATGCAGGTCCCTCTGCTTCCAACATGTTCTCCCATCCATCCGTTCATCCTTTAATTCAGTGAATAAGATTGAACCTTACGATGTGCCAGACCTGAAGCGAGATGCTGAAGTCAGGGCGGTTAGCAAGATGCAGTGTTTTTGGTCCCTCAGAGGTTACATTATAGTGGAGAGAGACACAGCTTAGAGGGAGAATCACCACAATCCGTACATATTTTGAGTTTATTTATTAGTTTGTGTATGCATGTTTGAAAAATGCCAGTGTATGTGTGTATGATCAGAAAAATGCCAGGAGGGGACATAAACAGCGTAAGGTAATGGCCCTGGGGTGAAGGGATTGTAGGTTTGGATTATTGATTCATCAGGCTCACAGGTGTTAGTGTAGCCACACTCCAATCAGGGCTCACCTCCTGCAGGACGCCTTCCTGGATCAGAACCATCTGGTGCAGTGCCCGTTGTCTGTGTTCCTAGAGCACCCTGCTCTGCCCTGGCCATGACTGGCCACTTAATGCACCAACAGAAGTGGTGGGTCAGTGGTCTCGTGTCTGTCTCTGGAAGCTATGAACTCTCTGAGGGTGGTGACTGTGACCCTCAGAGCCTCCAGAAGTGCCTGGCCCCCCTGGAGTAAGCTCGGCCAAGGGTACAAGCCATATAGGGCCCTGTGGTTGGGGCAGGGAGAGGATGAGGGGGCAGGGGAGTGGGCCGCCCCATTCAAGGAGAGAGCAGTTGGAAAGGAGTTGTGGGAGCCAGCTGGGCATTTGTTTCTAAATGACAGAGGCAGTCAGGAGCTTTGGGCACCCCCCTCCTCCATCCATCCTGCCCCCATCACCTTCCTGTCACTTTCGGGTTATTTAGAACCACCGGCCAGGTAGCCCTTAACCAAGCAATATACATGCTAATGTGGAAAGGGGGACTGAGGGAAGCAGTGGGAAAACACATTATTCACAGGGAAGTTGGAGGAAAGGAGTGAATAGGGGCAGAGGCTGGGGCAGTGTGGCCTTCATTAAAAGTCCCCCCCCCCCCATCAGGCTTGTCTCCTTCGGGGCTGGGACACTGCTGTGCCCTCCCCCTCAGGCCTCCACTCCCAGCCCTGCCTCCAACACTTGCTCCAATCCAGAAGTTTCCTTCGTTTCTTTCCCGCCCTTCCCAGAAGGCCCTGCAGTCTCACTTTATTAGAATTGTACCCAAGGAAGTCGGGGTTATTGATGCAATGATTCCTTTTCTTCTTCTCATCTTATTGGCACTGTATAGGGCTGGCCAAGCATGTTTTCAGAGAAGTGAAAAAGGTAGCATTTATTTATTTTTCTTGGCCAACAGGTATCAGTCCAAGAGAGCACGTGGGAAGGAACATCGGAGCTGGCAAGAGAAGGTGGCATGGGCTTCTCTCTCCTTACCTGCACCAGTGGGCGGCCTTGTTTCTTCATCTGTGAAATGGGTCCCCATGTGCTGAGCCTTCCTCCCTGGGTGTTAGTGAGGGGACAGAACCAAGGGGAGACCTTCTATGGTAAATGAGCCACAAATGGAGGCCTGTGGTGAGTGTAAATCACCCGCTTTCCCCAGGGACCTCCCTTGGAGGGAGGGTGGGGAAGGGAGAAGGAAGGGTTCAGGTCTCTAGGTTCTCTCTCTCTCTCTCTCTCTCTCTCTCTCTCTCTCTCTCTATATATATATATATATATATATATATATATATATATATATGTATGTATTTTTTTTCATTACAGTTTGCATTCAGCATTACTCTGCGTTAGTTCAGATGTACAGCACATAGTTAGACAGCCATGTACTTTACAGAATGGTCCCCCCCATGTTTTAAGTGCCCGCCCGGCACTATACACAGTTATCAGGATATTATTGCAGGTCTCTAGATTCTTGACTGCTGCTGCTTCTACCTTCTTCTCTTGGTAGCCCACCTCCAACTGGCCTTTGCAGCCAACTCCCTGGCCAAAGTTTTGGGAAGGATGGGAATGGTTGGCAGGCGTTTCTGGAAATAAGCAATTCAGGGAACTCTACAGAGCACTCTGCACCATGAGCAGCACAGCACCTCCTTTTGGTTTCAAGTCATGAGCTTGGCCTTGGAGGTACCTGGCAGGTGGGCATGGGCAGGCTTCCCAGAGTCTGCCCAGACCCAACCAGGGTGAGTGGTGAGGGTACCACAGCCATCCTGCTAGCCTGCTGGTACTCAGATATGGACCTCCAGAGGTGGACACACAGAGTGACTCCTATGCAACTGTATATTCATCAGCAGGCACACACACATGCTAAAAACATATGGATCTCATGGAGCAGGACTCATGTTGGTCCTAGCAGACTGGGTCATTCTGCCTGCTTTCTGTGTTACTCATTGCAGGTTAGGTTATCTGTCACAACCAACAACCTCAAGTAGCTCAGGACTTTGACTTAGCATAACCAGAGTCTATTTCTCTCTTTTGCAGTTTCCTGCCAGACACTGGCTTGGCACCCTACACTGCAGCCGCCCACAGCACCCCTGTGTTAATAAGTGATTGCCATGGTGGGATTGAGCCACACACCAGCCATTAAATGTTTCGGCTCCACAGCCACACGTTATCACTCCTGGCTGTAGAGGACCAGAGTTGATGCACATCAGTTGTTTCTTCTACTCTCACTGTCCCAGGCCTCAGTTTCCTTCTCTGGCTGCATTTCCTTCTTCGGTGACGAAGAGGAGCTGGGTACCTTTCTGCTCAGATATTCTGTCATAGAACATGGCCAGCAGTCCAGCACCCCCTTTGCTCTGCTGACCACATGCTCTGGATCATGTGCCTCTGCATTCCCAAAGACCCCCTACCTTATGACAAGTATGGGGGATGTTCCTGAGAATCGTCCTGGCACATTGAGGAATGATTCATAGCCACCTCAATACAGTATTTGAAGTTTCCTAATTTTAGTCCCAAATTAATTTTCCAGGATCATCTGTTATTTCAACTAATGTCCAAATGAACAACTTCTTGTTCCTCAGATAGGACCTCAGTCTTCATCTCATCTTACTTTTCTCCTTGTCCAATCTGCTCTAGCCACAACAGCTATTTTTTTTTAAAAAAATATTTTTATTGATTTCAGAGAGGGAGAGGGAAAGAGATAGAAATAATGATGAGAGAGAATCATTGATTGGCTGATTCCTGCACATGTGCCTCCTTCCCCCTCCCCCTCCCCCCACTGGGGATCAAGCCAGCATCCCAGGCATGAGCCCTGGCTGAGAATTGAACCATGACCTCCTGGCTCAACTACTGAGCCACACCAGCCAGGCCCACATAAGCCAATTTTGTTTGTTTCTCAAATGTGCTGAGCTTATTCTTGGCCCAGAGCCTTTGCACTTGCTGCTTCCTTGGCCACGCTCTGCCTCAGCCTTGCACTCCACTCTTCTCTGAGCTGAGAGATCATTACTTCTTTACTACCTTATTTAGAGTGTCTCTCTCTGCCCCCCCTCCCCAGTCATCCTAATATATTGGCTTCTTTTACTTATCACTACCAGAAATCCTTATGTGTTCCTCTTTGTTTATATCTGTCTGTTCTTCCCAATTAGAATGTAAGCCCTCAAGCCAGGGATCTTGTCCGCTTTCTTTACTCCTGAATCACCAGCACTTACACAATGTGTTGACTAAATGGATGCTATCTTCTCTACAGTTGGCCTCCTCTGCCATCCCATCCCCATTTTTGGCGTGTCTAAATCCTACATGTTAATTAAGGTGAACTTGAAGGCCACCACTTCATGAGTTTGTCTCTTCTCCACATTTCCAGTTGTCCCCCAGCAATTATATCCACTAGAAATATCTGTAGGTATTGTTCTTAAAAGGCGATGATATTTTTCAAATTCAGTTTGCTTAATATCATAACTCAGTGGTAAGTCCTTGCAGGTAAGATTTTTGAGAGACATCCTGTGGCTCGTGAGGAATCCTATCATGCCTGGAAGCCATGTGTCTTGCCTCCGTATCCAGGAGACATTCCTCCATATCCCAGGTGACGTCCATGCCCCTCTACCTGTTGATTATATACAAATCAAATAAACCACAGTCCCCACTCTAGTGGTAGGACATTCCCTTGTGCCTGCTTCTCTCTTTCTGAGTCTGGACATCTCATAGGAGCCTGTACCGAACACCACGGAATCCCACAGAGGCAGCACCCGAGGACCAGGGCCAGTGGGAAGGAGGATGTGGAGTTTATTATGCTAGCCTCATAACATGATGAAGATGGAACAGAAAAATCAATGTGTGTGCAACAGGTCGTACATGAGTTTCATAAACACATTTCCTCTCTCTCTTTTTGCCAGGGGACAGATACTTTCACTTCCTGCACAGATGAAGGAACAGAGGCCCCTGACCAGGAAAGTCACAGCTGAGTGAGGTCTGGATTCATACTGAGGTCTCGGCTCCCCTCGGAGCCTTCTCTTCTGGCTGAGAGGAGGGTTGATCATCATGCTGGGGGATTGCACACAGTCCTGATTTCTCCAGCATTCATACAAGCCCCACCCCACCCCCACTCCCACTCCAAAGCTTTATGTCCACAGTGAGAGTCAACTGTGGCCACCCCTCCACCAAGAGAACAAACAGACTTACTCCTGTTTTGCAGGAGGCATGGCAGAGAAAGAGAATGGGAATGCTTTGGCCAGCAGCCCTGCAAGCAGACAGAGCAGGAATGGGAATTCTGAGGCCTTGCGTCTCTAGCTCCCTCCGTATATTCTTGGAGCCCTGTTCCCGCCCCTCCAGAGCGCACTTAAAAACAAAGCAGAACAGAAAAGCACAAACCAGTTAGGACAAGAGTCGATTGGCTGTTGCTAGAATGTTGTTTTCCCCTCAGTAGTCATATAGCCTTCACAAATAGCTTTAACATAGACTGGGAAATAAGAAAACAACAGTGTTTCTCAATAACAATGACAAAAATGAGACTGCGTGGCTTCTCCCACTGGCTTGCAGCTTTCTGTTGAGGAAACAGGGGGAGGGTGGCGTCCAGGGCTGGGAATGGGGGCCTGGTGGGTGGGCCTGGCGGAGGATGAAGACATCTCACTTATGCTTGCCTTTTGGGAAAACAGAGCAAGGCCTGAGTTCTCCAGAAGGAAGAGGCTGGAGCTGACTGAGAGTTGGTTGGCAGAAATGTCTGCCAGGTCTTTCAACAAGGATGGATTCTCTCCCACCCTCCTGCCCGCCGTGGCTTCTCAGAGTCGGCCTGTCAGATCGCCCTGGCTGTGCACCAGGCCCTGTGTCTCTTCTGCATGAGAAGCATGAGTGACAGGAAGCTGAATGCTTCTCAGTTAAGGGAGGGTGGGTGGGCTGTGACAGTGGCCTAGGGGGCTTCGGCTCCAACCTTACTCAGAAGCAAGTTCGGTTGGATATCTTGTCCAATGGTTGGAGTCACCAAAGAAACCCTCCTACCTAAGCTTCCATGAAAATGCTGATTTGCTGGAACAGGTGAGAAACCATGTGATAGGCAACCTTTAGTAGCTCTTCTGGGTCTCTGAGCGCGTGATATTTGGATGGTGAGGGGTTGGCCTGGGACTGGGTGAAGCCAAAGAGGTGCCAGGGCACAACATCCAAGGAGGCTTTGCTCTCAGGTCTGTGTTCAAAGATGGTCTTCTTCAACTGCATCCTTGGCACCTCTCTACCCTGACTCCAGCCCCTGGTGGGTAAGCAGATCTCCCTCTCTGTTCCTGCAGAGCCACATGGTCACCTGAAGTAACGTGGACCAGCCAAGAAAGACAGCCATCCAGAGAGTGGGAGGGATGATAGGCTCTCATCTGAGCTAAAGACAGCCCAGGCTGCTGGGAAAGGAGAAAAGAAGCGAGGGCTTCTTTTCCAGCTACTTGGGCGATGGCGGAGGATGAGTGTGATTCCCAGAGCCAGTGGGAGGGACCTGGATTTGAACTCTAGGACTGTGGTCCTGGACAAGGCACTCCACCTCTCTGAGCCCCACTTTCCTCACCCATAAAACAGGACTCAAATACCCTCTTCAATAGGTTGTCCGAAAGGTGAGAAGTATGTGGAAGGTCGTTTGAAGGATGGTCTCAGGGATGTAAAATGTAAATTCTCTCTCCTTCCAGATGGCATGAGGGCAAGACCATCTCCAGAGAACCTTGAATCCATTCACTGAACCTTAAACTTCTCCATCATCCTCCAGTGAAGCCAGAAGAATTGTCCCCACAACTCCATTTCCGCTCTCTGCCTAACTTGGATTGCCTTGGTCATTTGAGAGTGGGGGCTGGAAAGAAATTCTAGAGGTGGAAGGATTACCCTATCAGGGACCCTCCTGGGAAAGGGGAGTGAGCACAGAGGGCCAGGTAGGAGCGACTGCGTTCTTAGCCCCAGGCCCTGTGTTGGGTGTGTGTATGCTGTGGGGGTGGACATCAGTCTGTGGAACTGACCCAATATGTGGGGTCCTTCTTCTGCACCTGTGGGTCCTTCTTCTTGATTCCTGTGGTTTGGCAGGGGCGTGGTCCTCACCTAGCTGCACCCGAGGCCTTACAATGAAGATGGTTGTTGGAAGCTGGACCAGTATCAAAGCAGGTGCTACAGCTGCAGCTGAGGCCTACTCTCGCTGGTCCCAGGTGTCGACCTGGCCGCATCGCCACCCCACATCCTGTGGCTTACTCTCCAAGTTGTGTCCTGAGCCCCCATCAGGGCTTTCTGACAAGTTTGTATGAGTTAAGTTGACACCAACTACTGCCAGAAACAAAGCTCAAATTTCAACTATAGGTCCATCCTTGCATCACTTGCCTTCCAGGGTTGCCACCTTCATTTGCATTAGAGGAGAGTATCAGCCTGGGGGTTTCACCAGCCACTTCACCTCTGCTCACAGCCTGAGCTCACAGCTCAGTGCCAGGGCCACTGCAGGGGAGGCTGGGGGGAACTGCCTTGGAAACAATGGCAGGAGTAGGGAATTAGCTTATCGAGGAGTGAGGAGCCTTTGGGCATCAGCTGCCAGGCTGCCCTCCGCCCTCTGTCCTCTGCCTGAGTCTGACCCTGGCCACACCCAGGACTGCAGGCCTGTTTCACATGACCCTATGGGAGACCCTTAGAGTTCTAATAATCTAATAGCCTAGACAAGGAACGGGTCCTAGGTGATCCAATTAACTTTCCAGGAGAGTGTATTGACTTGGAGGGGCATTTGCCTGTCATGCCCTGTAGCAGGTGTGTTTAGAGGAGGAAAGCTGGGCTTAGAGTCCATGGAAATGTGTCACTGAGTCATGCTGGCATGACTCAGTGATTGAGTGCTGACCTGTGAGCCAGGAGGTCATGGTTCGATTCCAGGTCAGGTCAGATCAGATCAGGCACATGCTCTGGTTGAGGGTGCAATTCCAGTGTGGGGCGTGCAGGAGGCAGCCATTAGTGATTTTTCTGTCATCGCTGATATTTCTATTTCTCTCTCTCCCTCCCCTCTCTCCTCCTTCATCTCTGAAATAATCTCTGAAATTAAATGTGTGTGTATGTGTGTGTATGAAATGTGTCTCTGAGGAAGAGGAAACTGTGAGGTAGCAGGGAGGGGGGATGGAGTTGGAGGCACAAACCCCAAGCCCTGTTCTGACTCACCCCTCCCTGGCTGTGGGCCAGCTCCCCAGTCCCCTGAGCCTCATGTCCTCAGGTGTGTGACACAGAAGCTCCTGGTCTCGGGGCTGCATGAGGACTAGATCTGCTGAAGGTGAGAGAGGATTGGCACATACCGGCTCTCACTCCACAGAAATCTCAGTCCTACTGGGAGGGAAGGGAACATGTCCGTTTACTTCTCTTAATCACCATCGGCGACTGGTTCCTGCTGCGCCTCTTTTCACCAGCAGAGCCTTCTCAAAAGTTGTGTATCTATTGAATTTTTTCTAAACTGAATCTCATTTCCAATGCACCGAGGGAGCTGGGATTTAAAGGAATTCTCTAGTTTGTCTCTTTGTAAAGCTAATAACCATCCCCTTGAAGTCGCTGGTACAAATCAGTTTTTTCATTTATTGGTGTTGTTGGAAGTGGGGTTCTCTTGTATTTATCAAGAAGCCCAGGTACACACACTCGGTGCCGACACAGATTGGAGGAGCCAATTTATCAGGCCTGGCCCCTCCCTGACACGGGAGAAGAGCTGAACAGAAGCTGGTGGATGCTGGAGAGAGCAAACAGGGCCACGGAAAACACTTCGCGAGGCCACGAATGCTTCTCGGGGGCCACGCGTGTAAACTGTGGTTGAGACTTGCAGAAGGGGACAAGGAGGAGGGATGTTCCATTTTAGATCTGTGTCCATAAGCTCTTCTGGGCGAGAGTGCCACTGAGTCCTGGTGAATTCTTGGTGCAGCATTTCTGTCCCTTTATTGAAACCGAACCCTCCTCCTTTCAACTGTGTGCTGGTGGGTGGAGTACAGCGTTCCCTTCTCCAGATCCCCAGATGTCTGTCCTGAGGTCCCAGGCCTGACCTCAGCAGGGCTGCAAATTCATTTGTCTAGTCTCTAAATCTCATTTGCTTTGTCTGTTTTCCCTAATAAGAAGAATAGAATTAGCTTTCTGCTCAGCAGGGCTCCGGTATGGAATTTACGTAAATTACCTCGTTAATAAAATTACTAAATATAGCATCAACATGGTTACAAAGGAAAAATTAAAGCTCTTCGATTGCGAGTGTCTTTAAAAAAACAAAGCAATGTTCCACCATGAAGGGAAATGACATTTAGCTTCTTAACCAGTAAGTACAACGTGGGGGGAAGGGGGAGAGGGAAGATTAGGGAGGACTGGAGACAAAGACTAGAGAGGGATGGAAGAAATCCCCAAGCGACGCACAGAGGTAACCATTTGATTAATTGCTCCCCAGGGATTTGCTGAGTCTTTGGAACCAGGTCAAGAATATAAACAGTTCTTGCCTTCCTGAAAAAGGCATTCTGATGACCTCCTCTTGCAGCAGAAATCATTCCAATAAAATGAAGGTGCTAGATATATAATAGGTCAGAAGAGGGGGCCGGGGGAGAGGGAGAGGGAGAGGGTGAGGAAGAGGGAGAGGGAGAGGGAGAGGGAGAGGGAGAGGGAGAGCCAAATTGTAGGAAGAGTAATGTAACACACTGTGGGTGGAAATTGACTTTTTGTATTAGAGCAACCTAAGGGAGGAACCCAGGAGAGAGAGACCCAGATGTTTCAATTCCTCCCTCTCTTTTGGTGCCTTTGCAGAAAATGCCCTCTGGACCCTGTTTCTCAGAGTCTCTTCTAACCCGTCACTCCTTGGTCAGTCCTCCTCTGTGTCAACACTCTCTTGTGTCACATCTCTAACCTCCTATAGACCATCTGCTTAGGGCTGTAGAGGCGCCTTTTGGAAATCAGCTTCGATCATGTTGTGCTGGAAAAGTCCGGTCCCTGCTGTTCTCACCTCATACTCCTCGGCCTGATGATCAAGACCTCCACCCTCCACCTGACCCCTAACCGCCTGTCCAGCCTCCTCCACAAGATAATGCTTGGCCTCACACACCCAACGATGCCAGAAGGATGCTCTCCAGATATGCCCTCGGCAGCTTCCTTGCGTCTGTCCGCATGCAGGTGTCCTGGCCCCGCCCACATTTGACTTCTCCACCTCTGTTTCCCACAACACCTCCTGTCCAGCTCGGTATGGTACTCATCCTGACTTATCAGGGGCGCCAATTGTCTACATGTATGAACATTAGGCAGCTGGGGGCAGGGAACCAACCAGACCAGGTTGGAGGCCCTGCTGTACCCTCTGCCAGCTGCTGTGGGACCAGCTTCCCTACCTGTAAAAGGGCACTTGGGGTCTATACGCATCCAGCTGTCCAGGGCATCAAATTGTGAAATGCCTCCAAAACACGAATGCAGAGCAAGCCCCTGGGAACATGGTGATCTCAGCAGCCAACATCATACCTCTCACACAACGCAGTGATTTTCAACCAGCCAGAATGTTTAAAACATGCAACACTTGACTACTTAGTCAGGGGCACTGCCCTCTTTTCCCTTAGATCATCAAATAAAAAATAACAGCAGCCAACCCAATGATAGCCATCGGTATGAATGAATAAAAATTATACTTATTTTTTTTGTCAGATCAGCAAAAAATTGAACATATTTTTTGGTGTGCTGCAGAATTTCAGTAATTAGTTTATGTGTGACATGAGATGAAAAAGGTTGAAAATTGCTGACATAACAGGCTTTTACAATTTTTTGAATGAATAAAGGCATGAGCGGTGAGGGCCACCTCACTCCTGATCACCCTTCCATTCAGCCTGAGGACCGGGCACCAGGGATCCCATGAAAGAAAGAGCCTGTTGCTACGGGGCTACACTTCTGGACACTCTGTCTTTTCTCGCCTTTCCTCACAACCCTGCAGTGGCCGTGGACCTGGGACCAGTTTATAGCAGAGGATCCTATCCACCCTTCTCATGGACCAGGCTCCTCCATAAACGGGAGCTGCAGGTCACGTGAGTGACAAACTCGGGATTGGGGGTTGGTAGTGCTGTGCTCTAGGGTGAGCACAAGAACAAGCCAGTAGGAGGGTGGGAGAGTTGCTGAAACAAGTGCTTCGTATCAGGTGGTTTGACATAAAGGTACTGCCTCCCAGGTCTGGAGGCCAGAAGTCCAAGGTCAAGGTGTGGGCAGGGTTGGTTCCTGTGAAGGCTGCGGGGAAGAATGTGCCCAGTCCCTGTCTGCTAGCTTCTGGAGGTTTCCCGCTGATCTTTGGCATTCCTTGGCCCATTCTCTGTCTTTATTTTTACATGACAGTTTCTCTCTGTGTGTGTCTGTGTGCAAATTTTCCCTTTTTGTAAGGACACAGACATACAGGAGGAGGGCCCACCTTAGTGACCTCATCTTAACTAATTATAACTATAGTGACCCTGTTTTCAAATAAGTTCATGTTCTGAAGACATTAGAAATTCAACATATGGATTGGGAGGGGACACAATTTAACCCACAATAGGAGGGGAGCAGAAACTAGGACCAATCAAGAGGAGGTGGACAGCAGGCAGGAAATGGAACAGTTGTATAGAGAGAGGCAGGCCAACCAGAGCTTGCAGCTGAGAGAGAGAGAGAGAGAGAGAGAGAGAGA
>PVJC01011604.1:0-41250 GCA_004026665.1 Murina feae
TTGATTATAATTTTTAACACACTTCTTACTGCCACGTTGTAAAACAGAAAATAACCTATATACTAGAGTAAGTGTGCTATAAAAAACTTAAAAATAATGGCATTTAAAATATATATATTTCTTTATTGATTTCAGAGAGGAAGGGAGAAGGAGAGAGTGATAGAAACCTCAATGATGAGAGAGAATCATTGATTGGCTACCTCCTGCACACCCCCTACTGGGGAATGAGCCTCCAACTCAGGCATGTGCCCTTGGCTGGAATCGAACCTGGGACGCATCAGTCCCCAGGCTGACTCTCTATCCACTGAACCAAGCCAGCCAGGGCAATAATGGCATTTTTTTAGAGTGCCTGTGAAATCCTAAACCACTTTTTACTAATAAGTATGCTTAGACTAATCTATCAAGAACTTGTGCTAAAGCAAAACAATTACTCATGACTTATCTGTACTTAAAATTTATTTTCTTTAATAAACAAATAATATTAATTCCTGGTTAAAAGATGAATAAATCCCAAGTGAACATCCATTCCCACATCTGAGTATAATAAGTCCTTCAATGTATGTACATTAAGTTTAAATTCTAATGATATATTTTAAAATGATCATTCTTAAGGAAATCTATTCAACTGAAGGACACGTATGCATGCATATAAGCATAATCAATGGACACAAGACACTGGGGAAGTAAGGGAGGAGGGGGGAAGGTCAAGGGGGAAAAATGGAGACTTATCTAACACTCTTGTAATACTTTAAGCAATAAAACAAAATTGAAAAAATAAAAGAGAAAATAAATAAATAAAGTAGACCTGGCTCATGGGAAGATGGAGAAAAAAAAACAAAAAACTTATTTGAAACTTAATAGGTCCTGAAAACCTCATTTGACTAAGCTAGATTTAGAACAATATTTAAATCAAGAATTTGTGTTTCAAAGTTCTCAGAATCTGCTACTTTATCAATCTGTGATATTATAAGGACAGTTTGATTCCATCTCAAACATATCTGTAAGCATCATAATCAGATCTGAAAACCATTTAGTTCAAGGGTACATCATAATTATGGGGTCTTATTGTCTACATACTAGTAAGAGTTACTTTGAAGCTATTATTTCTATGACTATAAAATAGTGCTAATTAATCTTATAAGAATTAGCACTTACGTTAGACCCTATATCACCATTATAGAAATGCTTCTGTTCTATCACTGTTTCTTTTCTAATATTGAAACCAATATTCTTGAAAAAGTAAAAGGAAAGTGCACATCATTTACCTGGTAGTTGGGGAATTAAATGTTCAATATAGGTAATTGCTGGAGATAATTGAAGTTTAAGATTAAAATTTAAAAGTAGATTTTAATAATTTGATCCTTCTCAAAGGGTCAAACTTTTCTGCATTATTAAACTGAACATAGTTAGTGGCATTTGACTGCATTTTTGGTGCTAAGATCTCTTCAGTTTGAACATACATTTTGGTATAGTGATGGCCTTAGAGAAACTGAAGTAATTAGGACCTAACATGCTCTTTCCCTGAATGTCTTCAAGTCCGAATGTACCACAAGTGGTGTTAATGCAATGATTTTCAACTCATTTGAGGCATGACGTATAGTAAAAAGCATATTTTACAACCTCATGCAATACATAAACTTAAACGGGAAGTAAAAGTTTGCTCTTTCTAATATACATATACTGCAACATTTTCTTTTCTTTTCCTTCATTCCTTCATTATATTTTCCTGTCCTATTCTATTATTTTCTATGTTTTAGTTTTTAAAAAGGTTTTTTAAAATATATTTTATTGATTTTTTACAGAGAGGAAGGGAGAGGGAGAAAGAGTTAGAAACATAGATGAGAGAGAAACATCTACCAGCTGCCTCCTGCACACATCCTACTGGGGATGTGCCCGCAACCAAGGAACATGCCCTTGACCAGAATCGAACCTGGGACCTTTTAGTCCACAGGCCAACTAACTCTCTATCCACTGAGCCAAACCAGTCAGGGCTTAAAAGTGTTTTTTAATTGAACTTATAATTCATTAATAAGTTACAACCAGCAGTTTGAAAACACTGCATTTGTGACCCACAGTGAAAGCTCCTTTGGCCTCTAGGTTTTTCTGTCCCTACACTAACAGTATTATATTTTTAACCAGAGGCCCAGTGCACAAATTCGTGCATGGGTGGGGTCCGGTCGGAATGCCCGATTGGGGCTGAACAGGCCAGCTGCCCAGGGGGAGGGGATGCAGGAGGTTGGCCAGTCAGCCCCACCCCTGATAGGCCCTTTCACCCCAACCACCTGCAGCCCCTCCCCTGGCCGGCCCCACTCCTTGGTTGAACTCCTGGTCTAGGGAACAATTTGCATATTAGCCTTTTATTATATAGGGTACCTCACTATGCTCATCTCTATTAGTTGCAATTTTGAGGGCTAGTGCTTAAGTCTATCACAGCTCACCATTTCAGGGACAATTGTGATGACAAGTCAAATTAGTTGCTGCTTTCTTCTTCTGCTTTTTAAATTTTGTCTGTCTCTCTTCATCCTTTCCCTGAAGCGGTACAGATATTTTTAGTACTTTGAATTTGCAAGAGTTGGGCTTTAAGGCCATCATCAATCTCTGACAGATTCTTCCTATTCTAATTGGAGACATTTGTACATGTTCACATATTTTACAATTTGGGTTGTTTGTAAAAAAGTTGAAGTTTAGGAACTTCTATATGATTGTGGGAATATCTGAAAAAGTGAATCAATATACACCATGCATTTTAAAAATGTGTGCAATGCAGAAAATCCTCTTTAGATTTGTAAGTTTGAGTAAGTGGCTCTCTGAGCAAAAGAATTTCTCAACTTCAATATTAATTGAAATAATACCAAATAATTAGAGTGAATCTAAATTACTTTTATTCCCATATTGTTTTCTGCATGTATTTTACTAAAGTGAAAATCAAAATATTTAATATAGGCAGAGTGTAATCTTTTTCTTAGTAACTTGATCAGACTGGTATTTGCTCTAACATTATGACACATAGTATGAAAAAAAATTGTATGTTGAGTAATGGATTAAGAATTTTTTAATCAAGGGTGTAGTATAGTATTTCATATTTTTAAGTGATGAGTGATTTTTGTTTCTGTAATTTTCCCACAATTACCATTTTAGTGACTTAGTTTTTATATAAAAACACATGCAATGTTTATAGATCTTTAGATAAAAAGAAAAAATTCTTAGGTGTAATCTTATAATAAATATACTATAGGAACACTTTATAGTTTTAAACTCATGAGCCCAAAAGTGCAGTTTGAAAATTTAATCTATGTATATGACAGCATCATTCCACAAAGGTGTCTTAAACATACTGAGACTTTTTTGTGTGAAAGTTTCCTACTGAAGATTTACATAATCCCTCAAAATAATTGGCTTTTTGTTGCAAGAAAACTGCTTACCTGGAAATGTTCAAGAAGTACATTTCCTCTATGGATCTATTCTTGGGGTTCTGCACAACCTATGGGACTTTTACAAGATGTAGGGATGCTTAATTGAAAGTGATTGAGTGCCCAACAAACCACAGATGCCCAGCCTAAATAACAGCTGTGGAGATTGACCAGAGTCAGCGTCTTGTTTCCAAAACCAAACCAAATATATTCGGTCTCATTTCCAAGATAAGCACTTGTGTGTTTCCAGAGAGTTAATATGTAATTAAATTTTGAAACCATGAGATGGAAGCAAAAAACCATATGGGTCTTAGGAAAAGAACCACACAGGAGAAGGACAGCACATGAATATATATACACACACTAGAGGCCCAATGCACAAAAATTTGTGCACTCGGGGTGGAGAGGGGTCCCTTAGCCCAGCCTGTGTCCTCTAGCAGTCTGGGACCGCTTGGGGGATGTCCACCTGTCCTGAGAGGCTCCCGCCATCACAGCTGTGCTGGCAACTGTTAGCCTGGCTTGTGGCTGAGCAGAGCACCCACTGTGGGAGCACAATGACCACCAGGGCGCAGCTCCTGCATTGAGAATCTGGCCCCTGGCAGTCACTGTGTGTCATAGTGACCAATCATTCCCAGTGGTTCTGCTGTTAGGGTCAATTTGTATATTACCTTTTTATTATATAGGATAGAGGCCTGGTGCATGGGTGGGGGCCAGCTGGTTTGTCCTAAAACATGTCCCGGATCAGGGTGGGTGGCTCCCACTGGGGTACCTGCAAGCCTGGGTGAGGGGCTGATGGCCATTTTCAGGCTGGCTACACCCACGGGTGACCCAAGCTCCCAGCCTCTCCTTTTTTTCCCCCTGGGATTTATTTATTTTCTATAATGGAAACTTTGTAGCCTTAAGCAGAGCTGAGGGCTGGCCAGGGCAGGCGGGAAGCTTGACTTCCTCCATTACTGGGGTCAATCCAAGCCTCCTGCTTGGTCCAGCTCCCTGGACGCTGCCATCTTAGTTGGGTTAATTTGCATACTCACTCCTGATTAGCTGGTGGGCATGGCTTGTGGGCATGGCTTGAGCATAGTGGAGGGACAGTTAATTTTCATGTTTCTCTTTTATTATATAGGATATTTAAATTACATAAATTTAGAGCTAATTTCCTTTGAGAAAATTTTGGAAAAATATGGACTATTTTGCCTTAATTTTTAATTAATTGAGAGAATTTTGTATTTCTCTAGATATCAGAACACAAAGAAATAATAATATCCTAAATATCCTATAATCTTTATTATCTAAGGACTGCCATTTCAAAAGTATCTATATGATAAGGCCTTTATGCTTATTCAGTCCATTGTTTTGGTGACTATATATATATATATACTACCAGGCTCCCATAAGGACATCCCCCAAGGAGTCCCTGATTGGAGATGGTTCAGACTGGACTGAGGGAACCCCCTCCCTCATGCATGGATTTCATGCACCAGGCCACTACTTATTAGTATCATATTCAACAAAAAAGACATACCGTACTTTTAATGAGTATTTACTTTTAACTCTCTGCTTATTCTATTTACCCTGTAAGACTTCCCATTGTATTTGTGATATTGGCATTGTATTTCTATTCATATTGCTTTGCACTTGTAACTTGCAATCTTAATCTTCTTAAAGATTTACAAAATTAAGATTATAATATACTGGCTTTTAGAAATGTATATAACAATAGCATAATTATTATACATATAATCATAATTCTAGGTAGAAACTATTTAGATATATTTAGAAACACTTTATATAATATTAAGGTATGCTATCACAGGTTTAAGCTTATATAACTGGTAATATTTTACAACTATCTGATTGATAAATGGGCTTTTTAGTAGTTTATGAAAACTATCTCACTCTTGTCAACTTTACCATGTTACTGTGAAAAATCAGTATTATTGGAAAACTGAAAACACTGTAAATAATAAAACATAACCATCAGTGCTGTTAAAAAATTTTTTTAAATGAATATAATCCCAGTGAGCTGTGTAATTGACAAAGGTCATATAATTATCACAAGATTTATTATCTCTATAAAATGGAAATAATTATGAGTCTTTGTAAACCTTTCACAGCAAGATAGTGGGTGATTTATTTATTTTTATTTTTTTTTATTTCATTGCTTAAAGTATTACAACAAGTGATAGATAAGTATTACAACAGATGATAGATAGATCTCCATTTTTTCCCCTTGCCCTCCCCCCCCTCCTCCCTAACCCCCAGTTTCCCGTGTCTTAAATAAGACAATCCCCATGAGTGAACTTGGAAATCTATGTCAAAAAAAGATGGTCAACATCACAGATTATGGACACTCACCCATTCATGAGCCATGCCATTCAGTTAGTTCTGTTTGCTTAAGGCTTTCCATATCTCCTGCCTTAGTTTTCTGTCAAAACTCACTAACAGAGTAGTTCCATCATCCCGGCAGAACTACTCTAGAGTGCAGCCTTTTCCACATTTGTTGAACCTAAAGTCATTCTCTATCCCACCCAATTCTTTCCAAGTTTTCTAAAAAATGTTCTGCCTTAACATTATGAAAGTGCCATTCTGTGGCTTGGGATGGTAGTTTCCCACTTCTAGCTATATTTTTACAGGGTTCATGCCTCTTCCTCTCTTCTTTCAGCTCACAATTTCTATTTAACTTCAACAAAAAAAGCTATAGAGTACAGCACTATTTTGTGGCATGTGGATAGTGGGGAAGGCTGTGCCTGAGGGGGGGACAAGGAAATGTACTTGGGAATTCTGTACGTTCACTCAATTTTACTGAACCTAAAATTATTCTAAAAATAAGATATTAATTAAAAAGATATTTGACATGGTTTGGTGACTTGTTCAAGACCAACTCAGGCAAAGATATTTATAATTCAAATCAAGATCTGTATTTCTCTTTCTACTTCACCACACAACTGTGCTAGCATGACAGCTTAGGAATTATATCTAAAAATAAACATCAACCTGATGATTTATTAGATAGCTTTCAATAGCACAGATGGCAGGTGATAAACACATATCATAAAATTAACACCTGTTATTCATTAGGTCAACTAAAATACAATTACTATTATTTTAGAGCAATTTTCTCTAAAATTTGTACTTAGTCTTCTTTTGGCCTAAAACATTTCACTATTGATGATAACTTGCTTTTTGTTTGTTTGTTTATTTTTCAGAGATCCACACCCCACCACAGAATTACCAACTAGGAACTTCTCAGCTGGAGGCTGGGACTCTGAGGAAGGGAGAGGATTTCAGAGAGGATGGGAGGGGGAGAGATAGAGAGAAACATCTAATCTAATAAAAGAGTAATATGCAAAATGACCATCACTCTGAGACACCCAAGCCACGCCCACCAGCCAAGCCATGCCCAACAACCAATCAAAGCAGCTGTATGCAAATTAACCCAGCCAAGATGGCAGCCTGCAGCCACAGAGCTGGAACAAGCAGGAGGCTTCCATTGCAACTGCCTGACTAGACCGGCAGACCTCTGATCAAGCAACAATGTTTCAATTATAGAAGCCACAGAGCTGAAGCAAACAGGTGGCTTTCCATTGCCTGCCTAGGCCTTGGCTCAAGGTAACAAAGTTTCAACTATAGAAGATAAATAAACCCCAGAAACCTGATTCCAGCCAGCCTTGCTGGGACCTTGGGTCAATGGGAGCTGTGAGGGGCCTGAAAACAGCCCTCAGCCCCTCACCCAGGCTGGCCATACACCCATGGGGTAAGGGTCCCCGCTGGGGGGTTTGGCAAGCCTGAAAACAGTCATCAGCCCCTCACCCAGGCTGGCCAGGCATGCCAGCAGGTGGACATACCCCGAGGGGTCCCAGACTGCAAGAGGGCACAGGCCAGGCTGAGGGGACCCTCCCCCCCGCAAGTGCACAAATTTTTGTGCACCAGGCCTCTAGTCAAAGATAAGAGAGAACCAGTGGTGGCCTTTCTACACACCCCTTGTGGGGATTGAACTTGCAATCTGACTCTGACCCACTGAAACATACAGGCTGGGCAATAACTTGCCTTTTTTTAAATCCCAATGTGTTTTTGTTTTGTCATTTCTTCTGGCTATGATTAGATTGTATGACAATTAGTAAATAACAAGTGATTGGCAAAAAAGTTATACTAGAAAACTGACTTTATATAAAGCCATTTTGCCTTAATTTGAGTCTCATATTTTAATCTCTATTATGGTAATGGGAAGTTCATCAATATGTTCTTAGATTTCTTTTTAAATTCTTGATCATTTAAAAAATAGTTGTGTGGTGGCTGTGCTTATACACCTCACTAGTTGTTACACAATATGTGATCTGTCTTCCTAAGGATTAAAATCTTGCTTTTTGTACAGCATGGAGATCTATGACTTACATATGCTAAATTAATGACAAGAACACAAGAAAAATTGTGCTACCAGAATGTAAAACATAAACATTGTGCTGGATACACAGAAATTATATCAATATCTATAATAATTTTATTTTATAAAACAAATGCCAAATGCATACACTTTGAACTGAAAATATTCCATTGCTTTGCTGATGTATATTTAAAAATTCTGAGACATCGGATTAAAATGAGTGATAATTTTTTGTTTAGAGCATGTGAGGTGCAACTCCACACCATTTAAGGTCATGACTTAAATGCAATATAACAGCTTTCCTTCCACCTCTCTCACTACTTTCATAAATGGAGAACGCTGCTGCCTGAAAGCTGTCTGGGAATTCAGCCAAAGAAAGAAGAAGGTTGCAAAAACTCTGGGGACTTGAAAGAAGAGTGGTTGGCATTAGCTTGGTCCTCACTTTAAACTAAAATTAAAACAATGGACAGACAAGTACAGTAATCTCTCTTTTAAGGAAAGAATAGAATGCTTCTATAGTAATGTCGAGTGGAACAATTTGGTCCTGGCCCAAGTTATGCAGCTGTTCAATGGGAAAACAGCAAAAGGCTTCAGTCCAAAGCAGGCAAATAAGGCACGATTGTCTATAAACAGTCACTGGGGCCCTCACATTTAGAACAAAGAAAACAACATCAGCATACAGGACGGCAGGCTGGGAACACGAGAATCAGCACAAGTTGAGTGAGCCACGCTATATCATCTGTGATTTATACAAAAGGTAGTAATCATGAATAACTCTCCCTTGAGGAAATCATAAATTGGTCAAGCATTTTGAAAGGAATAGTAAATATTTGGTCATGGATTAAAAAAATATTATTTAAGTCAGCTATGAGCTGTAATGCATCATATGTCCATTATCTATTTCTGATTCCCACCTGCTCGTTAAAGGAGGGTCAGGTAAGTGGAAAGATGATAGAAATCATGTGTTTTGGGGGACCGGTCACAAGTTGAACCACAATGTTGCTTCTCAGTGTTTTCACAATAACAAAATGGGGAGTCAGGTGTCATCGCTCCAAGGTAATGGAGCGGAAATCGGGCATAAAAGAGGAAACTGGAACCTGGACGTTAGGTGTTGTGATATCCCATCTTTCATGTTTACTTCCATGCTTTTTGGGCTTTTTTGACCGTATCTTGAAATATGAACAGTCTTTATATTATTATTTATTTTATAACTTTGGTTTGATATACGTTTCTTTCCTTATTTCTCTTCCATTTTTTTTATTCACTTTCTAAAATGGGTGAATCTCCCATTATCTTTGCTTCCTCGCCACCTACTATTTCTCTAATTAATCCATTTCAATTTGCCTTCTGTTTTCTCTGTTCTAGTGAGACTATTTTCTTTATGATCATTGAGATTTCCTTCTGGGAAAATCCAATGGTTTCTTTTCAACCTCCCCTTGTTTTTTGTCCTATCTGCCTCATCTGGCACTGCTGGAGATACAATATAAACTGAAGAGAGGGTAGAAATTAGACTGTCTTTAAAGGAGTTAATGCCTACATTTATTGGAAGTGACAGTTACTTTGAAACTGCAGAAGAGTGGATTTTAAGAATATTAGGGATTACATAAGTAAACCAATTATCTAAAGGCAGCAAGGAATGTTGGCAATCCCTTTAGTATCAATAGCCTGGCAGACTATAAGGGAAGCAGAGGGTAAAAATGAAGTTGGGATTGAGAATACAACATATAATACAAAATAACTTTATATACATTTACTTCTGTAACACAGAATATAGAACACAACATTGGTAGCTATGAGGATACAGACAAAACAGAATGATGATTTTAGCCCTTGTGGAGAGGAGCTTATGAGTTAATTGCCAGGTGATACTATACTAATTAGAGTTTATTTATTTATTTTTAATCTGGCTGTAAACTCATGCTAGAAATAGTTTGGTAGAAATTTGGCAAGTTTTGAAAAAGGACATAAATACAGAAGAAAGTCTGGTAAAAGAGGATGGCAGGAGTAAATGTGTCTTGAGAATGGCTACTTCTTTACCTTCAAGCTTCAGTGGGTTGAACTTCAGTGCTGAACGTTATTGTACATCCTCGTTTTTCAAAAGTTACTTTAGATAACATAACTGACAATTTAGACTCAGCAATGGAAGTAGCAGAAAATAGCTGAAAGAATATGAACTTTGGACAATGATTGAACTAAGTTTAAATTTGGATGAATCAGGAAAATTTGGTTTACACTTGGTGAGACTTGGTTTTTCTCTTCTGTAAAATAAGGAGCGTTTCTTGTTTATTTTACCTATTTGCAAAGTAATATTAATCAGGATCTTTCAGAGAAAGAACATATTTTTCTGAACTTCTGGAACCTTTACATAAATACATAATGAAAGGTGATTATATTTTTCATTCATTTGCAGTGCAGAAGAGCATTACATGACCCACCTTATGTCCAGGTTGCTGAAAGAGACCCTCAATATGTGCATCCATCCAACCACAGCTCAGCTAACGGAAATGAACTACTTAACATATCTAATTACATCGACCTCACAATCTCATTATTCACATGAAATGCTGTTTCTACTGTGCAGATTGAATATTGAGTCAAAGAGTAGATCATTGACAGGTAATTGGATGCTGTTTGAGCAGGGCTGCATTTATTTCCAAGCATTCTGAATATTATATTTCCTATCCTCACCTCACCTCATTGAATTGCACAAACTATATATTTGATCTGAGTATACACACATGTACTTGGGGGCAGAACTATAGAGAGAAGTGAACATCATAAATCCTTTGCGACACCTGGATCCTGATCATGTACCTTCCTATCACAATATGCCGATCTCTGAGGTTGTCAGGGAGAACCAAAACAAGCAAACAAAGCAGAAGCATAAAAAAAGAGAAGGAAGGGGAACAGACAGTCAGAAAATAATACATGGAAGGAGGAAGAGTGAAGATGGGAGGGAGAGTGGGGAAGTTTCTGGTGTTAGGTACACAGGTTCAGGAGTAAATAGATTATGATTTAAATATGTGTAAAGCTGACTAGAGTCTACTGTACTTCTTTCCCTATTTAAAGTACTGAACTTGTAGCCAAAAGTTTTTGTTGAAACTTTAATACTAGAACGCACTGTCACTTTTGACAGCATACTGTAGGAAAAAAAAGTTTTATATAAGCAATTTAATCTTATCAGAAGGTAAGAACTACTAAAGTGATTTGTGTAGGATATATACAGTAAAGTTACTAAGAAAAGATGTGTTTTTTTAAGATATAAAACATCTTAAATATTTTTTGTGGTATAAAATAAATTAATATACTAATTCACAATATGCCCTTTAAATCTGCATGTTTACATCTCTAGGAAATGATTACTGAATGAAAGCAGTTTTAAAATACCAAAACTATAATAAAGTCAGAATGGCTATCATCAATAAATCAACAAACAACATGTGTTGGTGAGGATGTGGAGAAAAGGGAACCCTAGTACAGTGCTGGTGGGAATGCAGATTGGTACAACCTCTGTGGAAAATAGTATGGAGTTTCCTCAAAAAATTAAAAATAGAACTCCCATTTGACCCAGTAATTCCACTTCTAGAAATGCATTCTAAGAAACCCAAAATGCCTCTATGTTGATAGCAGCACAATTTACAATAGCTAAGTTTAGAAACAGCCCAAATGCCCATGAGCAGATGAGTGGATAAAAAAGCTGTGGTACATCTACACAGTGGAATATTATACAGTGGTAAAAAAGGAGGAATTCTTACCACTTGAAACAGCATGAGTGGACCTGGAGAGCATGGTGCTAAGTGAAATAAGCCAGATAAGTCCCACATGATCTCACCTATATGTGGAATCTAATCAATAAAATAAACTGATGCATAAAATAGACCTAGAGACATAGAACCATGGAAAAACAGAAAAATTTCAAAGGAAAGGTAGGGGTGGGTAGTAGATGGAAACCAGGAAACTTATTAGCATACTAGAGGCCTAGCACATGAAAATTTGTTCACTGGGCGGGGAGTCCTTCAGCCCGGCCTATGCCCTCTTGCAGTCTGGGAACCCTTGGGGGATGTCCACCTGCCAACTTAGGCCCACTCCCTGGGGGATTAGGACTAAGCTGGCAGTCAGACATACCTCTGGCAGCCCAGAAGCCCATTTAGTCAGACATCCTTAGCAATGCTTCAGAGGCACAAGAGGCTCCTGCCACTGCCACTGCCACTGAGCTGGCCAACCATGAGCCAAATTCTGGCTGAGCAGTGTTCCCCTGGTGGAAACACACTGACCACCATGGGGCAGCTCCTGCATCGAGCATTTGCCCCCTTGTGGTCAGTGTACATCATAGTGACTGGTCATTTCTTTTGGCCATTAGGGTCAATTTGCATATTACCTTTTTATTATATAGGATATGCATAGTCCATGGACACAGACAATAGTGTGGTGAAGGCCTTGTAGGGGCAGGTGCCTGGTGGAGGGAGTCAATGGGAAAAAGAGGAAGGGGACATCTGTAATACTACCAACAATAAATATTAAAATAAGAAAATATAAATATGCTTAATGTGTTAAAAAGTAAAATATCATACAGTTGAGGATGTTGACATTTCAAACTTCTGCCTCAAAACTCTTTTAGAAAAATTTCTCATGGATACTATGTAATTTACATTAAATAACAAATATTTTTAGAAAAACAATTGTAATTATTTTACTTTGCACAAAAAGTAAAATATTTTATAATAATTTTGATTTTCACAAAAGGTTTCCCACGTAGTTACCAAATAACAATTAAATTCCTCTTCTTAAGATTTAAACCAAAATATAATTCAATTGAAAGTTTTAAAAAATCAAATAAATTACTTATCTCTACACCTAGAGTGTTGCTATATTAAAATGATCAAATGGCTTTCAAATAATCTTTCAGTAATCCTTATTTGAATAATCTATACTGATTTGATTTTTATAGCTACAGTAGACTTTTAGAGTTTGCTGTTTAAAAACATGAATGTTAGAAAGTATAATTTTAGAGTTGAAGGGATGTTAGGACTTATGTATTCTAATAATGAAATAGTTTACAATTGAAAATGTTGCATTTATGACCCCTTTCATTCACCTTCCCTCGAAGTATCATCACATTCATAAATCATGTGTTGTGGAGCTGCTACATAAGAAATGTAGAGTTGATTTCTCTTATTAAGAAAATGCTTTCCCATCTAACTTTGAAAGGTGGGCATATTTTGACGATGCTTCAATATTTTCAAAATGTTTCCTGGTAGAACTAAGTTGAGCACTGTGCAACTGTTATCAATCTGATGATGAGAACAGTGACTGATTAAGCCTACACTTCTTTCAGGTTGAAATATCTTCCTGAGGGGAAACATCACAGCTGGAAACCTTTCCAGAAACTTCACTGGATGACAAAAAACAAACAAACAAACAAAAAAACAATCTTCCACAGACACTTGAAGAAGACGTGGTTGTGAGGAGGGGCGTTCTGGTCTAGAGATCATTTTGCCCACCAAGAAAAGACAGAAACAGTGGATTTCTGTAGTTAAAGTCTGCAATCAAAGCAGAATAGAAGAAAAAGTGAAAAACGTCATTGCTCATTAAATCACTTACAGTGGTTTTCCTTTGGATTCACAGGTCAAAATTAAAGGCTGTCCTTCTTGTGGAAAAGGAGTGGATGGTATAATCTTAACTGATGGCGTATCTAGAAAAAAATGGAAAGGTCATTAAATATGTAAAACGATGCATTTAGAAATTATACAGCATGCTGCCTGTTCATGCATTTTCTTATAATGGTGTCTTTTTAAAAGGGATTTCTTAGATTTGGTGAAATAGAGTATGTCATTTTAAGAAGCTACTATACTATCCATGAAAAGCTCACAAAAATATCTGAATATCTCATGAGCACCACTGATGTTTTATTTCTGAAATCTGAATTTAAAAGTGGTTCAGATAATTTCATCCAATTGTTTCTTCAACTATTTATAGATGGGTAGGAATACCATTATTATGGACTGGACACATTTATGTGCATTTGGATAATAACCCATTCATTGTTGCAGGAATACCAGAAACTTATAATAAGGAACCCAAAAAGAACTCAAGATCAACTACTGTCTCACAGCATTATGCGGAACCTTTTTGAAAATGCAGTAATCCAGTACTCAGCACATGTAGCTTGCTCTAAAGTACAGTTAGCAAGTAATTTGACATAGTTACTAAGAATATTACTAAAAGTGAACATTTTATTGTGTACATTAAAATATAATTGTTATAAAATGATTTATTTTCGTTAGGCAATAAAATCGTCCTTAGTGAAAAAAGATTCAAGAATACTTTAAGACATTTATAGTTATAATTTTGTGTCCTGTAATACTTTTTAATAAACACATAAATACATTTTCATGGAAGAAATGGATAATAAGTTAAAGAAAGGAGACAATGTAAATACTTTCATTTCTTTCTGAGAGGATGCTGAGTCCTGGCATTGCTTGTCCCACAGTCCACATAGATTGGCCTCCTCCTCTTGTTTCCACAAAAAGCAATATAGGCTCTGAGCATTCCTGATAGTCAAAAATTATTCTCCTCATTCCCTTAGTTGTGATGGAAGAACAGAACTAACTGGAGTATGCACATTCTATGACCTTGAAGCTAATTAAACAAGTATCAACCAAGTGAGGAAATTTTAGATTACAATCTTATTTCAGGAAAATAATCAGATTTGTCACATATAGGGAAAAAAAAGCATGATCCTATGAACGATTTTACACTTATAAATTATTGGTACTTTTTAAACTCATTCTTTCTCAGTCGTTTAAATGAGGAAATATATTTAAGGCAATCAATGATAATATCCATGTTACAAACAGGCATTCCATATACAACATGATAAATAATTGCAGTGTAAAATTACCCAGGAAGAAAAATAATTTGAAGACTGACACTTACTTAATGTATTTTTAACTAGAGGCCTGGTGCATGAAATTTGTTCACTAAGGGGAGTTCCCTCAGATGGGCCTGCACCCTCTTGCAGTCCAGGAACCCTCAGGGGATGTCTGACTGTTGGCCTATGGGCCTAAGCCATCAGTCAGACATCCTTATCCTGGCTCAGGGCTTCAGGCTGAGCTGTGCTCCCCCTGTGGGAGTGGGAACACACTTACTACCACCAGGGAGCAACTCCTGCATTTAGCATCTGCCCCCTTTTGTTCAGTGTGCATCATAGTGACAGGTCGTTCAGCCATTTGGTCGATTTGTATATTAGCCTTTTATTATATAGGACTAGGGGCCTGGTGCACAAAAATTTGTGCACTCAGGGGGTCCTCAGCCCAGCCTGTGCCCTCTCGCAGTCTGGGACCCCTCAGGGGATGTCCACTTGCTGGCGTGCCTGGCCAGCGTGGGTGAGGGTCTGATGGCTGTTTGTAAGTTTGTCAAGCCCCCCAGTGGGAACCCTCCCCCATGGGGGTATGGCCAGCCTGAGTGAGGGGCTGAGGGCCATTTTTAGGCTGCCCACAGCCCCTTGAGGGTTTGAGTCCCTACTGGGGTGCCTGGCTGGAAACAGGTATCTGGGATTTATTTAACTTCTATAATTGAAACTTTGTTGCTTTGGTCCCCCGCTCGAAGCCTGGGTTGCCTCTGGCAACCCAAGGTCCCAGCCTGGCAGGTATCTGGGGTTTGTTTATCTATGTAATTGAAACTTTGTAGCCTTGAGTATAGCTCAGGACCCCCAGGGCCCTGGCTTCCTCCATTGCCAGGGGCAACTCCAGCTCTATGGCCTCTGCCATTTCAGTTGAGTTAATTTGCATATTTGCTCCTGATTGTTTGCTGGGTGTGGCTTGTGGGCATGGCTTGTGGGTGCAACAGAGTGAGGGTCAATTTTCATATTACTTTTTTATTAGATTAGATTAGTAGATTAAAATAAAAAATTAAATATAATTCACTAATTTTTTAAAAATTATTATCATAGTTACTAGAATGACCATAAACTATTATTCAAAGTGGAACATTTTTAAAACAGAAGAAGAGATATTAACAACTAAGCAAGGTAAGAGCTGTGAGCCAGAATAATTCTGGGAAAACAGGTGTATGGTCTTTTAAAATTTGACTATGTATACATATAACAACATTTTATTTCCTTTTGGTAATGTAAAATAGAAAGCTTTATTTCTAGAAATAAAAGTGGCAGAATAAAGATTATAAAAATTATTTTGGCAAATAAAATTGTGTTAATTGGGGTGGCTATGATGGTTAATTTTATATGTCAATTTGACTGTATCATGGAATGCCCAGATATTTGTCCACGCATTTTTATAAGTATTTCTGCAAGAGTGTTTTTGGAAGAGTTTAATATTTTTTTTTAAATTTTTACTCAGTTTCCTTGCAATATCATTTTGAATTGGTTTGAAGTGTATACCATAGTGGTTAGATAATCATGTACTTTATAAAGTGTTCCCCCAATATTGCCAGTGCCTACCTACCACCATACATTGTTATCACAATATAATTGACCATATTCCCAATGCTGTATCTTACATTCTTGTGACTATTTTCTAACAACCAATTTGTACTTCCTAATCTGGAGGAGAATAATATTCAAGTTGTACACTTAATAAAGCTGATTGCAGGTGGATCTTATCTAATTAGTTTAATGTTTGAATAGAATAAAAAAAAAGGCTGACCCTCCCCCAAGTAGGAAATAAATTCTGCTGTCTGATGGCTGTAAGTTAAAGCACTGCACTGGCTTTCTTTGGGCCTTTAGACTGGACCTGAAATGTCTCAGGTTTTGAGTCTGCTGGCCTTCAGACTGAAATGACATCAATTCTTACTCGCAGGTTTTGGAACTCAGAATGAAACTAAATAATCTGTTTTGGTCTCTTGCTTGCTGACTCAGCCTGAAGATTTGGAGACTTGCCAGCCCACATAATTGTGTGAGCCAATGTGTGTGTGTGTGTGTGTGTGTGTGTGTGTGTGTGTGTGTGTGTGTGTGTGTGTTTATCTGGTTGGTTCTGTTTCTCCGGAGAACCCTAGCTGAAAAAGAAAGAACACAAAAATAAAGGTGTGTTGTTGAGCAGATTACATCGGGGTGACCAGGGTTCAGCCCTGCTGTGGAACTCTGAGAAACAGCGTAGGGCATGCATCACACCTTTTCCCTAGATGAGCAGGCATGAGAGTACTGAGGGAATATATACCAATTCTCATTAGTGCTCGATGGCGGAATGCCCTGGAGGGAGGAAGGCCTGTTATCTCCCTGGTATTCCTGGTGGACTTGGTGCAAAGAAATGGTGTGTGTCAAAGGGATATGGGCAAGTGTCGGTTTCAGTAAAGTCAAATATATAGTGGCAGGTAGCTATGTATAAGAAATAGTACCCTGAATTATGGTTCAGTCTTTCCTTTAGATTCAAAATACAAAATTCAGTTAATAAGCAAATGCCAAAGCAGATAATATGCTTAACATATATTTCTATGAAATGTTTATAAAGACCACCAAGTAACACCTAATTTACCAAAGTCAAGGGATATAATACAGTACTCTTTTGTTTCACATCAGAATGTTGGTATAAAATAAAATAAAATGTCAATTAGATTCAAATGTTGATTAGAGTCTATTAGTAAAAATTATCTTTAGATTTCTCTAATAACGTTCATTCCTCCACCCTACCCATCCCCAACATTTCTGATTCAACTCTAAGATTTCTAGTTACTCTTTCTCAGATTCTGTTCAGTTGACTTATATTTACTTTTAGATATTGAGATCACTGAGAATGATATTAACCATCTATTGTCACATAATTCTCTTTAAGTTCTTTCAGCCACACCCAACTTTTTAGTTTCTATCTATTCACCAATCACTTCCAAGTTTATATCCCAGAGCAGGTCTGTGCTACATACTACACTTATGTGTATGGAGCACCTGTTTGCCATGTCCTCTTGAACGTCTGAAAGACACAGCACATTAGATATGTCCAAAATGAATTCAAAGCCTGTAACTCTTCCCATATAGTCCTGTTCCAGGAATTTCTATTCCAAAGACACCATGAGCTACATACACCAGCTATCTCTTGTTGCTTTATATTTTGTAAATCAATCAACTAATCACATGTGGTTAATACATCTCCTAAATAATTTTCAAATCTCATTTATTTTTTCATTGCTTCACAACCACTTCTTTTATATATTTTATCAAACTAGTGAATGGTCTCCCTTGTACCAATTTTTCACCCCTCATACTTGTAGAACTAAACAAACCTGTCTCCTCAAAACATGACTCTGATCAAATCAATTTTCTGGTTAAAATCTTGTGTGGTTAATCTTTGCTTTTAGGATTCCAAGCAAAATAATTAATATAGCCTTGCTAAGGACAACTATTCATTACCCAAAAATTCGGTCAGATACTTCTGCTACATGTTCTCTTTTCCATCTTGTGTAATTTTCAAAGTTGCTGCTTTATTCTCAGGGTTTGAAGAGTACTTTATACAAAATCCGTGCCTAGTAAATAAATTCTTAAGTAAATGAACACATAAATTTGTATACATCTTATCAGTATGGTACATTAATTCTGAAATATTAGAAAAATTAATAGAAATTTATTAGCATCTAATGATGTAAAATTACTCTTAAGTATTCCTAACACAAACCTTAGGTTGACTTTTACTCTAAGTTTATATTTAATTTGATTAAATGGCTATTACTGACTCTCTTCCTAGTACACATTTTTTGCATTAGATAACATTAGTTAACAACTTCCCATGATTATTAAATGAAAACTTATGGTTTTTTATTCAAATACTGCATACTAATTTTTTCTCCTAATCTTTCATAAGGAAAGAACTCAATTTTAACATTGCTGCTTTATCTACCACATTTTGAGCATTCAAGATTCAAGATCTTAACATTTTTCAGTGTGTGTCTCCAGAGCTAAACAAAATGTCTGATAGGTTGTAAGTTTAGCACAAGCACATAAAATAGGTATATATTCATTTATTCAAAAATCATATTTTAATACTTAATAGTAAGTAAACAAAATATTCATATTAACACTCTTTGTAATACTTTAAGTAATAAAACAAAATTTAAAAAATAAATAAAACATAATATTTCCTATAAGACTTTTGCAGGAAAAATATCATTTTTTTAAAACTATATATATATTTTTTTCATTTTTCACAGAGAGGAAGAGAGAGGGATAGAGAGTTAGAAACATCGATGAGAGAGATACATCGATCAGCTGTCTCCTGCACACTTGCCACTGGGGATGTGCCTGCAACCAAGGTACATGCCCTTGACTGGAACCAAACCTGGGACCCTTGAGTCCGCAGGCCGACGCTCTATCCACTGAGCCAAACTGGTTAGGGCAGGAAAAAATTATTTAGACTACATCTTTAAAATCCTAGAAATATGAAAGTACACTTATTTCTTAACTATTATTTTTTACTTATCTAAAAATTTTAGAGAGAAGCACAATTGCTCTCAAAAGATATATTGATAGACACATATTGTTATTTTCTTATTCAAAATTTAACATGAAGTAAGACTACTTCTTGTTCTATTTGAATGATTCAGGATTTGAATCAAAATAAATATATGGATCCAGTAGAATGGGTTTTCTATATCCTTAACCATGATTTTAGAAAAAGAAAAGATCTTTAATAAAGCTACTATTAATTCATCTAATGGACAATTTTGCTTTTCAAGGGCATTTGGCAATGTCTGGTGGCATTTTTGCTTGTTACAGTGTGGGGAGAGTACAAGGAGTACCATCAGCCTTTAGGGGGCTGAGGCCGGGGTGCTGCTGAGCATTCTACAGAGCACAAGACAGCCCTGCACAGCAAAGCATTGTCTGACCCAAAGCCAACAGTGCCCACCTCTGAAATATTTACATTTACTCTACTCGTGGCCTATCATTCTCTTCCTTGTTACAGTAAATCGGAAACTATTAGAGAACGGTGAAGTTGTGCACATTTATACGGGATTAGAGGCCTAATGGATGAAAATCGTGCACTCACGGGGGGGGGGAGGGGGTCCCCTCAGCCCAGCCTGTGCCCTCTCAGAGTCCGAGAGCCTTTGGGGGATGTCTGACTACCAATTTAGGCCCACAATCAGACATCCTTAATGATCCTGTGGAGGTGGGAGAAGCTCCTGCCACCACCACTGTGCTCACGAGCCATAAACCCTGCTTCTGGCTGAACAGCACTCCCGCTGTGGGAGCGTACTGACCACCAGGGGGCAGCTCCTGCATTGAGTGTCTGCCCCCTGGTGGTCAGTGCGCATCACAGTGACCAGTCATTCAGCTGTTCAGTCGATTTGCATATTAGCCTTTATTATTTCAGATGCTTGGTCTTTTCTCAGATCTTAGTTTACTTCTGTAATGAAAGGAATGCTGAATACTCTAGTGAGGCCATTGTGATACATTCCTGAAATAATAACCTTCAAAACAAATTCTATCCACATTTCAAGGTCTACCACTTTTGACATAGCAAGAGTTAACTAAAACCATTTCAGCCACAGTGCTACACTGTTCATTTCCTCCATGTGAGACATACCAACTTATTTTTCTTGAAATAAAACTCCAACCTCACTTTCCTTTTAATTCCTAAAATTCTTTTCATAATGTTCAAAATGATCAGGCACTTCTCTTTTAATGGTCAGTTAAATTCCTTTTAATGCTAGAGCAACATTACTGTTGTGGTGATAATTTATTTTTTTCAACAAATAGATATTAATTCCTATGTGTACAAGATCCATTATGACTACTACTATTCAACTGCTATACATCCACAAATATAGTAATCAACAGGAATTTTGTCCCAATGAGAAGGATAAATCATGTACCATTTAAAATAATGGCAAAGTTTAAAAATGAAAGCAACATAGCATTCTGATGAAGTATTTTGGAATTCATTTAGGAAGAGATTATACATGTTTGTCAGAAAAAAAGTTTCCTAGAGAAATGGCCCTGCAAACAATTTATAGAATGGATAGTATTTGAACTGGTGGAATTATTCCAGAGTGGAAAAAAAAGAATGCCCAAGGTAGTCTTGGATAAAGAGTTGACATAGAGACGAATACGGGCTATTTAGGAGGAATCGAGAAATATTGTAAAGTATAGGGCACCTTATCTTAAAAGGGGTGCTGAGAGCACCATTTTATGAGATAGTTTAAAAGCCTTGAATATTAGACTAGAGTTTGACTATCAAATAAAATCAAGAAGAAATCTCCTTAAGTTTTTGATCAAGAGATTATCAGGCTCAGAACTAAGTTTCAGAGAGCTATTTGGCCGTGTGTAAAACTGAATGGATCAGGAAGCAACAGGAAACCAAATGTCTCTATTATAAAGTTGAGCCACAGGAAGGTCTTATGGAGAAGACAAGGTAGCAGTAAAATTACAGACAGTAAATGTTTTCATATTTTTGTTTGTATTCTATTTCATAAATTGTTTAAATTGTAAGCTCTACAGTGCATAATTTAAGTGCATTTTCTCTATATCCCATTTGTTATCTTACATCTTAGTTTCAAATCTTTGTTTCTCCAATATCTTATTCTAGTTATTACAATTAACTGTAAAATATTCAGAAATAAAGGAATTTATAATTTAGAAATTTATCAAATGGAATTCTTTTGTATTAATGGCCTGTTGAAGTAATATAAATTGCAGTTTTGACTTGATGGTGCTGATAGGTGAGTTTTGCTTTGGAGGGCTGAAAGAAATTTAACTTTTTGATAGCTTGAGTACTAAAGATGGATTACTTAGGAAAAGGCATCAAAAAGTCACTTATTGAATTTAATCATTAGCTAGGGCATTTGGACACTTCTGAAAGTTCTTTAAAAAGTTGGGGGGTGGGTTCCATATCAGCATTTAAAAAATAAAATGAGAAATCAAAATCCACTGTGGTCCCAAACATTTCAAGCTGAATAAAGGAGAAACTGCAGATGGGAGAAACTACAGCTCAGAAAGGTACAAGGAAACCCAGCAGTTATGTGTAGAACTTGATACAGAACTCAGGCCATTGGACTCCTGACCTGGGCTCTTTCCTGAATGGAGGGCTTCCCATTCATATTGCCAAACAAACGAACAAAAAAACCCTCAGTTGTCTATGAGAGTTATGGTGGGATTTTCTTCTTTGCTTGCTCTGGGTTCTTCAGTTGGCCACCACTGAGGGACTCTTGCTGCACGCCTTGCGGCTAGACTGGGCGTGGTCATAGGGCTGCATCTTAAAGCTGTTCATGTTTTTTATTTAATTTTTAAATAAACACTATAAAAGGCACCATGCAGTAAATTCATCACGGGAATGGAAAATGAAAGAGTAAATAATGAAATGAACACGTGAATGCAAAGTTGTTTTAGTTTTTAGAAATCTGCCATGGGAGGGTTTATGCTTTCAATGTTGGTTGAACACACGTGCAACAATAATAGGCACTGCATAAGTTAAGTGGAATGCAGTGACAGGTAAAACTACGCAGCTTGGTGTAGAGTTATCTTAGTTCCTGTTTGTCAGTCATTGAGTCTATTTTTATTCCACACGTTATCTAATCTCTAAAATGTCACCTCCCATACCATTTTGGTAAACATGAGAAAGTCCAAAATCCTCATCATAAAAAGCTAATTATAAAAGTCAAATAAAACAGCAACTGCATAGTTACAGGACATAGTTTCCAGGAATTTTCTCCTTTAGGATGATGACATTTTATTTGTAGTTTTTATGGATGGAAAGAAAAATGAATTTAAGAAATGTTTTTATTTTCTTGATATCACTAAATACGTTTGATTTATATCAGTGATAGTGAATAATATGTTTCCTAAGCAAAATCACAAATAAAACAATCTCTTTATATTATTTTTACTTATATTATTTTCATTCTCAAGCTTTTCCATTTTCCTCCACAATATATAGACCTAATAGAAAGTATTAGCTAGACCTCTTTGTATTCATAAGGAATAATAAATTCTTTCCCTATGAAAAACAATACTAGAAAGCCAAACATTTATGATGCATTATCTGATTTAATGCTTACCAAAAAAAAAATGAAGTAAATTTATTTTCCAAAAGAGCAAATTGAGGTTTAAGCTAACTAGTCGGAAGTCATAAAGAAGAGTTCGAGTTCCAATCTATCTTTATTTGACTTCAGAACTTCAACTTTAAAATATGCAATATTGATTTTCAAGGTCACACTGCATTCAAAATACAATCTGTTAAGAAGTTTATATTTCACCCTGGAGATAGTGAACCTGTATTTGAACACTAAACATTGTAGACTTGTAAAAGCAGAGCCCAGCCTTCTATGGACACAGCTAACATATTGCCTCAAATAATTGATGGACTTCCTCCACCCACAAATGGCTCTAGTATCAACATCCTAGACTTAAAACAAAAAACTAAATAGAAAATTACAAAATTTTAGGCATCACAAAGAAAATAGAAAAGGTATTTTGGAGGTCAGAATAAAACTTTCCATAATTTTGTAATAACTATTTAAATTATGAGTCTTGTTTTTAAAAATATAAATAAAAATGTTCACCCTGAAAAGAAATGTAAGATGAATGCTCAGTATAATATTTGAGCCCAATGGCCTCAGTTTTAGTTTTGAGTTACTTTTTGAAATAGTTGTATTTTTGGAAAATATATTTCATGATTTGCATTCTTTTTTTTTTAGAGGTCTTCCAAAAATCAAAGAGAAATCTTACTTTAAAAAAAGATTTAAAATTATCGTACTTTGCAATTATGACCCATAAGTATGAGATATATTATGAAAGTACAGTGGTGTTATATTTGTTATAAAAATCTTGCTACCTCAGCATTGTATAATTACTTCACATTTACTCATCCTTAACTCGATTATCCCCAACTATGCTAAAAGAAATGACATAAAGTAATTGATTTATGATGAAATCATCTAGAATGGTGGTATTTGATATAATAACAATTGGCATATATAGCCATTTAAATTAAATGTAAATCAATTAAAATTAAATAAATTTAAAGCACAGTTTCTTAGTAATAAGATCCATACTTCAAGTGCTGAGTAGCTATGTATAGCAAGCTATTGGCTATCATTTTAAGACAGATATACAACACTGCCATCATCACAGAAAGTTCTATTGAATGATCATTCTGAAAAAAATGTTCTAATCTGTCTCTTGTGCTGTTCATTTTCAATAAAAAAAGTGATTTTTAAAGTAATTTTGTCAATGTCACATAAAGAAAATAAATCTTGATCTATTGTCTTCTTTTCTGTTTTGTGCATAGTTATTTTTGTTAGTACCGATACATCATTCTTACTGAGAATGAACTAAAATCTGACTCATATAATCTGTTCTTCTACAAATTAAATCAGAAAAAGGTTATTGTTTTAATGAGATGTGCATAAAAACAGAAAGATGAATAAGAACTTCAATTTATAAAAAGCATGTGGCTTTTTCTACTGTTCATATGTAAACTATGTTGTTACCTATTATGTGAAGTGTGCAGGCATTTGTTGTTCACAATGAATAGTCAACATTTTCTTTAATTTCAAATTTAAAGAAACTCTCTTCCATCATAGTGGCAGAAAAATTTATGATTAATATTTTATAAAGACATAAAAGTTGTTGTGATATATTTTATAGGCTGAGTCCTCCTAAATTGTATATTGCAAGATTAAAAGGTTAAAATATTTAGTCCTAAAAATAGAATTTCTCCTAATATTTTTTTTTTCATCACGCTCCTTGACACTATGTGTTCAATACTTATTTCTGATTTCGCATCAAACTTGCCTTTCTATAATAACAGAATTTTTATTTCAGGTGAAATCATAACTTTTCATTATTTTAGAGATATATATTTACTCTGTCACTCACTACAGAAAATAATACGATCTTTTCTGATTTAGAGATAAAAAAACTAATTTTTTTTATTTGGGCCAATCTTTGCAATTATTCATAGGAATTTTGTAAAATAAGGTAGAAATCCTAAATCAATGTTCCATAAATTCTAAACTAACCACCTTCTGTTTTTTTTGTTTGTTTGTTTGTTTGTTTGTTAAACTCTTCCTAGTTTCCTCCACGTGTACCCATGGAAATTTCCGTATCATATATATTGCCCCTGTGCACCTAAGTCAATCTACAATCTACCGTCTCTGAAAACAACAATTGAGATATTAGATGTTTATAAAGATTACTAGAGGCCTGGGGCATGAAATTCATGCATTCTGGGAGGTTCCTCAGCCTTGCTGAGCCCTTTCACAGTGCAGGAGCCCTGCGATCAATATCCCCAAAGAAGTAGGCCGGAGCCAGAGGACCCCATGCCGAGGGAACCCCCACCTTGCAGCATGGAGATGGAGCTGTCAGGACCCAGGTCTGCAGCTCCTCATGCACTCAGCGCCACCCACCCATGAGCGCCTGCTGCGCTCACAGCTTCCTGGTGATGGATTGTGGCAGCATGAGTGTGTGACAACCATTTGTATATTAGCTCTTACTATATAGGATTATATAGGATAACCTATTTCCTCTAATTTTGATGCAGACCATTGATAAATGTCCCCTTTCCACTCTCCTCCCCTCATTTCATCTATGGGAAATGTTCTGCACCATTAAAGGAATATATAGCAGTACAATCAGTTAGTTGTAATTAACTTCACATATCGAATGATGGCATGGGAGATGCTAGGGGTGAAAAAATTAAATGGATCTGATCTCTGCCTTCTAGCACTTACATATTAAACCATGATAGAATGAGTTGTTATTTTTAATTGGCCAGCAAGTATAACATTTTTCACATAAAGTGTTCTAAAAAATTAGGCAATTCAATTGGCTTCCTCCATAAAGCCTGATTAATAATGCATACTAAAATATGGTGAACAGCTAAAAATGCCTAGGAAGTATATAGTAGTTCCATGTTTTACTCCCAAGAAAGTGAAAATGCCTCGCATCTGACAATTGGCATCTGATAGGTTAAGTTGAAATATTTTTGACAAATATAAACAATTCTCGAGAATCCAAACAATCATCAGATGAAGACATTCTGTGACTATGGCGTGGAATAAGCCAAAGGCAAGTCTATTCCATGACCAGATCTGAGGCAAGAGAGAGCTCAGAACATTCAGCAACTATCACAAATGGCATATTAACTATTGCATCTTTATAACAGCAAATCGAATTCTGCTTTAATAGTTTTGCTTTCTAGGTAAAAGTTGCCAACATATGTATTACTAGATTTCTCCCAATCCTGACAGCATTCGACTCCAGAACGCTTTTTAGAATATTCATGACAAGCCTCTCTCGTAATTCTAGTTATAAAGCCTCCCCTAGCTCTTAGCAAGCACTCAGAGATGTCTGGAAGCTTTCTGCTTTGCCATAGCCACTAAATAAGCCTGATCTGGTAGATGTCCAATGACCTTTGGCTGGCAGTCTCCAACATGCCTTATGACCCAATTTTTACAATTTTATTTTATACTAGGGGCCCGGTGCACAAAAATTTGTGCACTGGGGCGGTGGGGGGGGGGGTGTTTCCTCAGCCCGGCTTGTGCCCTCTCACAGTTTGGGACCCCTCTGGGGATGTCCACCTGCTGGTGTGCCTGGCCAGCCTGGATGAGGGGCCAATGTCTGTTTGCAGGCTGGTCAAGCTCCCCAGTGGAGACCCTCACCCCAGGGGGTGTGGCAAGCCTGAGTGAGGGGCTAAGGGCAGTTTTCAGGCTGTCCACAGTTCCCACTGACCCTCCGGGCCATCCACCTGGAAAGCGATGGAGTGGCGCTGGCCACCCCATAGGCTTCCTGGGAGGAAGCCTTGGGGTCCTCCGGCTAGTCCCGTCCCCCCAGTCCCCAGGCTTCTCTGCCTGGGAAGCCCATGGGATGGCACTGGCCACCTGATGGGCCTTCCAAGAGGAGGCCGCGGGGTCCCGCCGGCTTGCCCCCGCCCCCCAGGAAGGCTTCTCCGCCTGGGAGGCCCATCGGGTGGCATTGGTCACACCATCAGCCTTCCAGGAGGGGGCCGCGGGGTCCCGCTGGCTCATCCCCACCCCCCAGAATGCTTCTCCACTTGGGAGGCCGATTGGGTGGCGCTGGTGACCCCATTGGCCTCCCAGGAGGGGGCCGCGGAGTCATGCCGGCTCATCCCTGCCCCCCCAGAAGGCTTCTCCACCTGGGAGGCTGAGGGGGTGGTGCTGGCCACCCGATCAGCCTCCTCCGCGGGGTCCCGTCGGCTTGTCCCCCGGGAAGGCTTCTCCGCCTGGTCACCCCATCGGCCTCTCAGGAGGGGGCCTCGGGGTCCCCTGGCTCATCCCCGCCCCCCCCGGGAAGGCTTCTCTGCCTGGGAAGGCATCGGCCGGCCCAGGGTGCCAAATGCCTTCCCAGGACGAAGGCTCCCAAGATGGCAGAGGCAGCAGTCGCACACCGGAGCTGCAGCCTCTGCCATCTTGGCTAGGCTAATTTGCATACAGTCACTCTGATTGGCTGGTGGGCGTGGCTTAGGCTGTCCCGAAGAAATGGTTAATTTTAATATTACGCTTTTATTAGTTAAGATGTTGAAAATTACAGCTAAATGAGTAAATATTATTCTAAACAGTCTTATATGACTTTATGTGTAAGTGAAAAAATGTTTAAGATGCTGATAATCTGTATTCTCTCATTATATCAAATTACTAGGTGTACCAGTTAATAATGCATATTTTTTTCAATAGATGGGGTTATAGGTTTGTTGATATATATGTGATTTGATATGTATGCTATTTTGCCATTTTGACAACAAGCTTCAAAACTTCATATGTCAAATTTGCTAAAAATGTTATCATAGATTTTTTTACACTTAAAAATGTCGAATTTCGTGCCAAAAAGAAAAAAAACAAGAGCTTCTGCGGGAACATATAATTCATTACTTTATTTTGAAGAAAAGTGCTGCTGAAAGTTTCATGTACTTCGGGAAGCTTATAGTGAACATATTCCATCTCAGGATACTTGTGACACTGGTTTAAAAGTGATGGTTTCGATGTGAAAGACAAAGAACATCCAGGGCAACTTGAAAAGTTTGAAGAACAACAATTACAAACATTGTTGGATGAAGATGCATGTCAAACTCAAAAACAACTTGCAGAAAGATTAAATGTTGTTCAGCAAACTATTTCTGATCATTTTCAAGCAATGGGAAAGGTTTTAAAGGAAGGAAAATGGGTGCCACATCAAATGAACGGAAGACATGGAAAACCGAAAAGTCATCAGTAAAATGTTGCTTCATTGTCACGAAAGAAAGTCTTTTTTTTTTTTCATCAAATTGTGACTGGTGATGAAAAGTGGATTTATTTTGAGAATCCCAAATCCATAAAACCATGTGTTGATCCAGGTCAACCAACAACATTGACTGCCAGGCCAAATCGCTTTGGAAAAAAGACAATGCTCTGCCTTTGGTGAGATCAGGTGTATTATGAGCTTATAAAATCAGCTGAAATCATTAATACTGATTGCTACTGACAACAAATACTCAATTTGAACCACACTTTGATTGTAAAATGACCAGAATAGGCCAGAAGACACAGCAAGGTAATTTTGCCTCATGATGACGTACCATCACACACTTCAAAACCAGTTAAAGACATGTTAAAAGATCTTGCCTAGGAAGTGTTAACCCACCCGCTGTATTCACCAGACCTTGCTCCTTCAGATTACCACTTGTTTCAATCAACAGTACACACACTTTCTGAGCAGCACTCCAAAACATACAAAGAAGTGAAAAACTGGGTCTCTGACTGGTTTGCCTCAAAACAAGAAAAGTTCTATTAAAACAGTATCCACAAATTACCTGAAAGATGGGGAAATGTGTAGCTAGTGATGGACATTATTTTGAATAAAGCACTTTTGAAATTATCACGTTTTCTTTGATTACAAAATCTGCATTATTAACCAGTACACCTGATTTATAACTTTTTATATTTTAAAAAGACATGTTGATGAAATATGAAAAACGAGAAAAGAGCCTATGGACTAAACATTTTTGTTCCCTCCCCTCCCCCTGCACTTCGTATGTTAAAACTTAATTCCCAAGTGATATTAGGGAGTGGGGCCTTTTAAGGTCATGCCTGAGATTAGCTCCTTTAGCCCCTTCTGCCAAGTGTGGGCAGAGAGTGAGGACAGCCCTCTATGAACCAGGAAGCAGGCCCTCACCAGGTACTGCATGTGCCTGAACCTTGATCTTGGACTTCTAGCACATGGAACCATAAGAAATACATTTCTGGCCCTACTGGTTTAGCTAAAAGGATAGAACCTTGGCCTGTGGACTGAAGGGTCAGGATTTGATTCCTGTCAAGGGCATAAGCCCAGTTGTGGGTTTGATCCCCAGTAGAGGGCATGCAGGAGGCAGCCAATCAGTGATTCTCTCTCATCATTGATATTTCTATCTCTCTCTCCCTTTCCCTTCCTCTCTGAAATCAATAAAAATATATTTGAAAAATAAAAAAGAAATACATTTCTGTTGTTTAGAACCCACCCAGTCTATGCTATTCTGCTAAAGGGGCTTACATTTATATATATTAAATTTTTATTTAATATCATAAACTTGACTTAAGTCGTATAGTTTGCTCCTCTTGGAAATTAATTCTCTAGCTTATATTCAAACCTTAAATATTTTCAATAATTGTCCCAAGGTCTCACTGCAAATAAAGTTTGAAATTTGGAGATAACCTCAGGTTAAGCTATGAAATGTGCTTACTTCTGAATATGTTTCAATGAGAACAGGAAGAAAATTAATAAAACTAATCCTATATAATAAAAGGGTAATATGCAAATTAACCCTAATGGTGAAATGAATGGTTGTTATGATGTGCACTGACCACCAGGGGGCAGACGCTCAATGCAGCAGCTGATGCCTGGTGGTCAGTGTGCTCCCACAGGGGGCACTCTTCTCAGCCACAAGCCAGGCTGATGGCTGTAAGCACAGTGGCAGTGGTGGGAGCCTCTCCTGCCTCCTCAGAAACATTAAGGATGTCCGACTGATGGTGAGCAGGCCTAAGCCGCAGTCAGATATCCCCTGAGGGCTCCTGGGCTGCCAGTGAGATGTCTGACTGCCAGCTTAGGCTTGACCTACTGGGGAGTGGGCCTAAATCAGCAGGTGGACATTTCCCGAGGGTTCCCAGACTGCAAGAGGGTACAGGCCAGGCTGAGGGATCTCCCCACACCCCGAGTGCATGCATTGGGCCTCTAGTGTAATATAATTGAAAGTATTTAAAATTATAATATTTTCAACAACAAATAAACTAAGAATACTTAAACCATGATGGGCAATAATTAAAAATCATAATCAGATTAACATTTTTTTTATTAAGAATAATTTTTAAAAGTCTGGTTACCTGAACTTTGAACTTTTCTCATAATAATCTCTCTTTTTTTCCATAGTTCACTCTACCCCAGTTTCACTGATATTTTTGCTGTTTATAGAAACATAAATAATAAAAAGATGCTCCTATCTCATGGTCTTTTTACTTGCTCTCCCCTCCCTGTGTGTGTATGTGTATATATAATATTACATATATATATATATATATATATATATATATATATATATATATATATATATATATATATCACACACACACTTTCCTTGACTACCATTCCCACCTCTCCAATTGCACTCCTTATCACTACCCCTGATTTATTTTTTCCCGTATACATTACTACATAACATAATATATGTTGTGTTCATTTGTTTTGTTTTCCTGTCATTCCTACCTAGAACATATGCTATAAAAGAATTGAAGTTTGTTGCTGTTAGTGGTGATGTATTATTTTGACACTTGGGGACAATCTTGATTTGTTTTGTTGTTCTTTTTGACCACAAATGCAACTCCAGTGTCCAAACAATGTCTGTTACACAGTAGGCACTCAAAAACTTCTTGTTGAATAAATAAATAAATGAAAACAAAATTTGAGACATATTACAAGACAGTACTTATATTTAAAATGTTAGTATTTACTATAATTTGACACCTCACATCTACATTCAACCTATAGCTTTAATAGATAAAAGCAAACATCTCTAATATTTAAAAATCAAGTGATCCAATTCAGAAATGCAACATCCTGTGTTCTCCTCTTTTTCTTTCCCACTGTATCTTACTGATTTCAATTTATTTAATTTCATTTTGATAAGTATTGATAGATCACCTCTCCCAAGGACCTTGCCAACAACTAAAATGTTATGATTACAAGTTCACTGTTTGCTGGTTGTGTGAACTTGGCGAAGTGACTCAGCCTGTATAATCTTTGGTGTCTTCAACTGTCGATTATGACTAATGTCAGAGTAACTGCTGCCCTTATAGATATGAGATGAGATGACGCCAGCAAAGCATTTAGCACTGCCTCTGAACTATTGATGTCATCAAATTAATTTTGTTCTTATCACTTGTAAATAATGATGCTCTTTATAAGGTAAACATGCTAGATATAATCTTGCAGTTATATAGACAGTATATTTCATAGAGAAAGTAAAAGATTCTAATTTTAAAAGCACAGATAGAAAGCCACGTTTGCATGCAACAAAGTTACTTACATACAATGAAGCTCATCAATGCCCCTGTTCAGACTCCCAACTCTCTGATTCTGCCAAAATTACCACTCCTCCTCCCCAACTCAGATGCATACACAGACATCAAGCCACTATTTGGAAGGCAATGAGAAATTTTAACCTTTTGATACCACTTTTTTTTTTTTATTCCTTGACTGTAATGATACTCAGCCAAGGACTTCTTTTCTTTGAACACGATTAATGCTATTGAGGATACTTTTACTGCATTTTGCTGTACATTTCCTGTAACTTTTCCTAATTTTGAAATGATTTTAAATGTAGATGAGCAGATTTGCTGCCGATTTAAAGGGGGAGGAAAGAGCTTTTACTTACAGTGTATTTCTAGCACCTGCATCGCTACCTGAGGAGTGGCATTGAGGGATTCATGGTCGACTCTGCAGATTACCGCCACGCCGTCGTCGCTCCTGTCCACTCGGAAATCCAGGGTGCTGCTGACGGTGAAAGTCTTGCGATTTGCATCCTCTTCTTTTAAATATTTTACATCTGAAAATAAAATATATATTAAAAATTTCTGTGACTTTCCCCTTCAACAGGTAACATTCCATTTAAGAAGAGGGCGATTTTAATGAATTAGAAATCAAAATGATAGACTAAGGTTAAGATACCATTCTCATAAAATCTTAAATATAGATGAGGAAAAATGCTGTCCCATTTACTCAAAACTCTTAATGGAAACACCTTCTTCCTATATTTATCAACTTTTAAAACTAAATATTTGTTAGTTTAATATTTAAACCATTTGAATTTGAGAAAATAAAAATACATTACTTGACAAAGATAAATTTTAAAAGTTAAAAATGCAGAAAAAATAAGACAATACAAAACGCTTTTATTCCTTAGTGAGGGATACCTCTTATACTCCCCTTGAAAAATCAGGCCATTTTACATTATCAATCTCCCTTCTTTAGATTTCAATTTTATTTTATATTTTTTAAGTCAATATTTTTTATTGATTTCAGAGAAGAAGGGAGAGGGAAGGAGAGATAAAAGCATCAATGAAGAGCGAGCATCATTGACCTGCTGCCTCCTGCATGTCCCACACTGCAGATCAAGTCCACAACCCTGGGCACATGCCCTGAAAGGGAGTCCAACAGAGACCTCCTGGTTTATGCGCGATGCTCAACCACTGAGCCATGCCAGCTGAGCAGGTTTCAATGTCATGAAAGGACAATCTTAATTCTCTGAGCCACAAGCATATTTGGGAAGAGCATTTTCACAACTGCCTGGTTATGCCTAAAAGAAAGTACAATCTACTATTTGAGCCAAGATTTTAAAATGAGCGATGTGAGGTGGACATAATTGCTAAAGAACACCTAAGGTGAGAAACTTTCCATCTTTGGTAAAGAAAATAAGGTAGTTACCTGAATATTTGGAATATTTAAATATATATCTAAACTAATAAAAGCATAATATTGAAATTGACCATTTCTTTGGGACACTAAGCCATGCCCACCAGCCAATCAGAATGGCTGTATGCAAATTAGTCCAGGCAAGATGGCAGCCGGCAGCCCTGGAGGCCAGTGCAGGGCAGGCTTTCAGGGCAAGTGGGATGTTGGGGTGGGCGGGAGGGAGATGGGTAGGTGGTGGGTGGTGTGGGGGTGGGCCGGCAGGATCAGCGGGTGGCGGGTGGTGTATGTGGGGTGGGTGGGGCATGATGTGTGGGTGGCAGGCGGCAGATTGGGTGGGTACAGGCTGGGCTGAGGGACCCCCGAGTGCACAAATTTTTGTGCACCAGGCCCCTAGTGTGTGTGTGTGTGTGTGTGTGTATGTAATTTGCTGTGAAATTTACATTGAGAAAAATATTCTTCACACTGAAGAATCCGTTTCAACAGGCATACGAAAACTTCCCTTATAATGTGAATTCAGTTATCAGTATTTAAACTCACTGTGAATAATTCAGATTCATCATTAAATGGTGCACTTAGAGATTATTTATTTTCTGTGGAAAAAAGTTTAATAATATTGAATTAGAAACTTCATTGAGTTAGAAGTTTCTCAAGTTTAAGTGACTGGTAAAAAGAGGACAATATTAATGAATTATAAATCAAAGTGATAGACTAAAGTTAAGATACCATTCTAATAAAATCTTAAATATAGTCGAGGAAAAATGCTGTCCCAGTTTCTTATGTTGACATTTCAAATGAACAATGATATTTTCAGGGAAAAAAAGTGTTCTTTCACATGAAGTGCATAAAACTTTCAGTTTACCATGTATTAAATAATTATTTTAAACATTTGTATTGGCAAAAAATTAATGTAAATATAGCTTCTCCATTTTTGTGCTTTATACTAAATTTTGATTTTGAAATAAAAAATACAGAATTTAGCTCAGAGGTTGATTATACACCCATGAACCTGGAGCTCACTAGTTCGGGGTAATGCCCAGGCTGTGGGCTCAATTCTCAGTAGTGGAGCATATCCACCTTCTTCTCTAAAATAAATAAAATATATTTTTTAAACATCAATAAAATATTGTTTAAAAATACTGAATTTCATGTATCTTATGCTCAGATATTTGCATGGTCCATTGAGTTTTACTTATTCTCAAAGAGATATGACTTTCTCTTATTTATTTTAAAATAAAGTAAATATTAATAAAGAATAAAAGTAGATAAATGTTTTGCCATCTTATTGAAAATACATTTGTTATTATGTTTGAAATTTAGAAAAAATTACCTAATTACTATTTTACCACACAAAACGTTTTATGTATTTTTGGCAGTTTTTCTGCATAAAAACAATTTCTAACATTTGAAAAAGTAGGATCTTAATACTGTCTTTTAACTATAAATCAATCATACATGACACAAGGTTTTCCATAAATATGTATCTTATAAAATATCCCATTTTTGCTAACTAAAGTTATTTCTAAGAGTTTTGCAGTTTGAAAATTAGTTTCAACATCAGTTATAAAATATTAAAGTAAAAAGATGAAATGACCTTTATCAGTTAAATCATGCCAATATATTATAACTGTCTTTAGAGTTCTTGGCTACCAAAAATATATATATATGAAGTTTTTAATTTTCAGTGTCTCATAGATTTATAGAAAATGTTCCCTTATTTTTACATTTTATATTATCCTACACACTGAGTGTCCAGATTATTGTGACCACTTGACATTTGTAGGCAAATTAGCTATAATTTTGCACTGAAGTTGCTAGAGGGACAGACAATTATAAATAGGGAAGCAGGTTGTTTATAACAGTAGAAGTGATTTTTTTTCTGAAGATATGGGTAAACAATGCAATTTAACAGCCTTTGAATGAGGGATTTATTTGAACATGAGTGGCCAGATTATTATGACCACCCCATCAGTACTTCCTTGAGCCACTTTTTGCCTTCAAAACTGCGGCAATTCTTCTTGGCACTGACTCCACGAGATGTTGAAAGTTGATGCGAGGAATCTGACACCATGCCTGATGAGTAGCACTGTCCAGTCCTGTGAGATTTGATGGTTGTGGAACCAGCTGCCTGATGGCTCTTTAACTTTATCCCACAAATGCTCAATTGGATTGAGATCTGGTGATTGTGGGAGCCACCTAAGCAAGGTAAAGTCTCCCTCATGTTCTTGAAACCACTCCTGCACAATATGAGCACTGTGGCATGGCACATTGTCTTGTTGGAAGAAGCCATCTCCATTGGGATACGCCATCCATATGGTAGGATGAACCTGATCAGCAATGATACTTAGATATGTTGTGCTATTTAGACGTTGTTCTACACGAATTAAAGGAACCAAATCATACCAGGAGAATATGCCCCAAACCATAACACTGCTCCCACCAGCTTGAAGGGTTGTACGCATGCATGTGGGGTGCATGCTTTCCTGCTGTTTCCACCAAATTCCCACTCTGCCAACTGCATGATGCAACTGAAAACATGATTCATCAGATCACATGACTTTTTTCCAATGCTCAACCATCCAATCCTTGTGTTCCTGTGTGAATTGGAGATGTTTTATCTTGGTAACTGCAGACAGAAAAGGTATTCTAACAGGCCTTTGGCTTCCATATCCCATACAATACAGTATATGGCTAATTTGCCTACAAACATCAGGTGGTCATAATAATCTGGACACTCATTGTGTATATATATATATATATATATATATATATATATATATATATATATGTATATATATATCACATTCAAAGGCTGTTAAATCACATTGTTTACCCATATCTTCAGAAAAAAATAACTTCTATTGTTGTGGTAAACAACCTGCTTTCCTATTTATAATGGTCTGACCCTCTAGCAACTTCAGTGCGAAATTATAGCTTATTTGCCTACAAATGTCATGTGGTCATAATAATCTGGCCACTCAATGTATAATGAAGAGTAATATGCAAATTGACCATCACTCCTGCACACAAGATGGCTTCCCCATTTGGTCAAAGATGGCCAACACAAGATCCAGTGGGGGAGGACAGTTGGGGGGAAACAGGCCAGCAGGGAAGGGCAGTTGGGTATGATGAAGCCTGCAGGGGACTATAGTTGGGGGGACCCAGGCCTGCAGGGGAGAATGATTGGGTGCAATCAGGGTGGCAAGAGAGGGTAGTTAGGGGTGAACAGGCCTGTAGGGGAGGGCAGTTGGGGGCAATCAGGCCTGCAGGGGAGCAGTTAGGCAGTGATCAGGCTGACAGGGGAGTGGTTAGAGGGTGATCAGGCTGGCAGGCAGAAGTGTATAGGGGAAATCAGGCGGGCAGACAGGTGAGCTTTTGGGAGCCAGTAGTCCTGGATTATGAGAGGGATATCTGACTGCCCATGTAGGCCCGATCTAGGATCAGGCCTACATGGGCAGTTGGACATCCCTCAAGAGGTCCCAGATTGGAGAGGGTGCAGGCTGGGCTGAGGGATACACACACACATACACACCCGTGCATGAATTTCATGCACTGGGCCTCTAGTTTCCTATAAATGTATATCCAATGTTCTTTTGGTCATAGCTCTAAGTGGTGGCAGTGTAGGAAAATTTAGATCTTGGAGAAAACACTTTTTAAAAAAATATTGATTTGACAGAAAGAGAGAGAAGAGAAGAGAAGAGAAGAGAAGAGAAGAGAAGAGAAGAGAAGAGAAGAGAAGAGAAGAGAAGAGAAGAGGTGATTGTGAGAGATAAACACCTATTGGCTGATCCCCCTACCCCAGCATGAGCCCCATTCCAGGACCTAGCCACCACCTTTGGTGTGTAGGTCTATGCTCCAACCAACCAAACCACAATAGCTAGGGTGGAAATCAATTTTATAATTGTTATAAAACATGTAACATATTATTCCAAAATATTGGTGCTAATTGTTTAATATAATAATAGCTGTATTTTTAAGAAGAACACATCTGCTTCCTTTAGCTATTTCGATTCCCTGAACAAAAGCATCATTTAATGTAACATTAATTGGACACATAAAATCTGATCGCAATTGTATGTAACATAAAATTTTAATGAGTATCGTTAGATAAAATAAACAAAAGTATAATTTGTTGCTTTTAATATTAGCTTATGTGACAGCTTATTGGGTTACTAGTAGGCATAAAATGAACAGGGAAAATGCATTGCAAACAGCGAATCATACTATTTTTCACATATTTTTTGCTGACCACTTCCTTCTGAAGCAAACAGACACAAAATAGTCCTTAAAATTTATTTCTTTTTTCACTTCATAGCTTTATAACTGATGTATTACACAGAAATTTTCTTTGTCTCATAGTTAATTTGTTGATTCCCTGTGCATTTTTGTTTCATGTTCTGTTTGTTTTAGAGTTCTATTATTTTTTTCTCCTGTGTCATGCCACTATGGACATTGTGATGTAGAACAATCTTTCTGAAGTTGGAATATGCTTATTAAGCACTGTATATCTTTTGAATATATAGATTTGGACCAATTATGCTGTGATGCGGAGCCTGACAATCTGGTGTTGGCTCATGGACCATAATTTTTGGAGCAAGGGTGGAGCAGACACCAGATACATAGATATCAGCAATATAAACAAAGGTGAGGACTGACATCAGAATATTGAGACTTACTCTGCACATGTACCTTTCTTCTTTCTTCCTTTCCTTATCATCTTTTCTTTTTTGCTTCCTCTTTCTCTCTTAATCCTTCCCCCTTCATCTGTTGCTTTCTCCTTTACTTCTTTCTCTCTCTCACATCTCTTTTCTTAAGCAAACATTTTACCTTTACTATTTTAAAATATGTATTGCTTCGTTTTTTGTTTTTTTTTCAAAATAAGCATGTTATATATCATGCATTGGTGCAATGGCTAGCAAAAGTTGAGGGCAAATAATGAATAAAGGAATTTGTAGGATTACTTTGCTTCATAATCTTTGCAGCCACCTTTCTTTCTCCAAACAAGAGTCTGGACATTTAAGTACTTGTCCCTAAGTAATCAGAACACTCATTGTTTTGGTGGGTGGCAATTGGGACTTATCTATTATGTTTTTGTACTTACATTGCAGATATTGGAAAATTTCTATTAAAAAAAACTTTTTAAAAACCTTCCTAAGAAAATCCCTTAAGTGTACATCTCAATATAATTTATCTTACACATATTTCTTGGTGAAGTCTCAAAAACAATATACAAATTTTTATATTATGTAAATTTATCAGATTTGGTTTTCAGATAGCAACTTGCTTCTATTTGGGATTTTAGGTTGTTTATCTCATCAAGAGCTATAGTAGGAAAAAAACAAAAAGCAGAATGCTGGACACCCTCTCCCTCTAGTCTGTCAGTTAACAAGTTCTGAGTCCGGTTAATTAAGAAAAAAAGCAAAGGGTCATTTGGAATTTTTACATACAAATCCTACCTGATAAAAGAGTAATATGAAAATTAGGCGTCACTTCATCACAAAGATGGTAGCCCCCATGGCCACAAGATGGAGGCACCCAGTCTGGCTCAGCCCTGCCACTGAAGTGGTCAGGCCGGTTAGCCAGGCAGGTGGCAGGGGAGGTGGGGGGCCCGAGGGGGCAGAACAGGCAATCAGAGGGGGCTGGGGGTCCCCTGCCCAGGCCAGAGGCTTTCACCAGAGGCCTCAGGCATGTGCAAAGTCTGAGCTGGTGATCAGAGGTGTATGAGGGTGCCCCACCCAGGCATAAGGCTGGTCCAGAGGCCTCAGGCCTGGGGCAGGAGCAAGGCCAGAGATCTCAGGAGCCTGGGCTCTGCAGAGCCAGCGATCAGAGGGGCAGGGGCAGAGCCTGCAATTGCAGGGGTCTGGGCACCTGTGGAGCAAGCAAATCAGGAGTCTGGGGGTCCCCTGCCCTGGCCTGTAACCTTGGCCAAAGGCTGCAGTGGGACAGGGACAGAGTCTGTGATCTCAGGGTCTAGGCAGGGGCAAAGCCAGTGATGGGAGGGGCAGGGGTAGAGCCTGTGATCACAGGTGCCTGGGCACAGGTGGGGCCAGCAATAGCAGGGGCTTGCGCGTCCCCTATCCAGGCCTATAGCCTTGGCCAGAGGCTGCTAGTGGGGCAAGGGCAGAGCTGGCAATGGCAGGGGGCAGGATCAGAGCTGGTGATCGCAGAGGCCTCGGCTCTGTGAAGCCAGCAATCAGAGGGACTTGGGGGTCTTCTGCCCAGACCTGCAGCCTTGACCAGAGGTTACAGGCCTGGGCAGGAGTGGAGCTGAGATTGGAAGGGCAGGGGTGGAGCCAGTGATCAGAGTGAACTACAAAGGAAACACCTCTTCTTACTGCTTATTGGCTAAGCTCCCTGTATGCCACTGGTAATATTCTTAGTAACTTGGGTAATAAGGTGAACTAGGGTTTTTCCACCACACTCCTGGAGAAAAAAAAAAAATGAAGGTCCACTGCTGGAGGGCTAAGAAATGTCATATCCTGCTCTAGCTGGTTTGTCTCAGTGCACAATGCCTCAGCCTCCTGACTGTAGGGTCTGGGTTCAATTCTGACCAAGGGCATTTACCTAGGTTGCAGGCTCCTCCATGGCCAGGATCCAGATCAGGGCATATGCAGGAGGCAACCAATCAAAGTGTTCCTCTCACTTTGATGTTTCTCTCTGATTTTCCCTTCTCTTCCACATTGTCTAAACATCAATGGAAACATATCCTCAGGTGAGGATAAAAGAAAAAGAAGAAAGAAAGAAAGAAAGAAAGAAAGAAAGAAAGAAAGAAAGAAAGAAAGAAAGAAAGAAAGAAAGAAAGGAAGGAAGGAAGGAAGGAAGGAAGGAAGGAAGGAAGGAAGGAAGAAAGAAAGAAAGAAAGAAAGAAAGAAAGAAAGAAAGAAAGAAAGAAAGAAAGAAAGAAAGAAAGAAAGAAAGAAAGAAATGTCATATCCTATGAAAGACACATCTTGAAAATGCCTAAAGAAAGTTGTTATTTCTTCATGGTGAAGGGACTAGAGTCCGTGTTCATGAAAACACTTGGTGGCTGCGGTGACTGACAGTGTCTGCAGCAGTGGGGTTATGGGGCTGGTGGCTTCCCCTGATTAGCCTGGTCGCCTCCCACAAAGGGAGGCCAGACTGCAGCTTAGGCCCAGTCCCCAAGGGGAGTAGGGAATGGGCCTAAACCATCAGTAAAACACCCCCTGAGGGCTCCCAATATGTGAGAGGGGGCAGGCTGGGCTGAGGAATCCCCCCCAAGTACACGAATTTCTTGCACTGGGCCCATACTCTCTTCATAAAATATCAGATGTCAGGAGACACCTTACCATGCACATAGTTAATAGTTTTATTAACTATTCTGATATATTTGCTTTCATTACTTTTGTGATTTTGATCCCATTTTAACAGACTGGGAAAGAGACATTCTCTTTTTTATAAATGGGAACTAGCCCTCATCCTGTGGTAGCCATCTAGATCAAACATGCACTGAAAATGGATTAGTTTCAATTTAATCCATTATAAGGTCAATAGGCCACACTGGGAACGGTACAGCCCTGAAATACATATTCTGTCTTGTTCCGAGTACTAAAAATGCTATATATTCTCGTCATCTGAAGATACTGCTTAGAAATCATATAGGATATTATGTAACTTCTGATCTATTTGGGCCTACCATTCTTTGTAATTCACCTCCACCATTTCAAGAGCTCGGTATGTGCCACAGATATGGATGCTTATATAGAACTTGAATTTTACTATTATTTTCATAATCAGGGTTTGTAAAAGTATATTTTGATGTTCTAGATGACAATATTAGTAGAAGAATTTAAATAATTTATTCTGAATCCACACTGCTATTATTATGGTATTTTAATGACTTGACACCATTGTTAGTAAGCTGGCTGTGTGTCCTCTTACTACAGAAAACAGAAATTGGGAGCATTATATGAGATAATATGGCTTTCTCCTCTAAAACATGGAGTGACCATATTGGACAACTGAATATGTTGTGCAGTTACTGCTTACAAAATTTCTGTTGATCTACATTTCTTATAGAGCAACAGTTTGAAAACAAAATACATTATTTTTAGATGATAACTAACAGAACAACCCTATCTTTTTTTTTCCCTTAATTGTCATAAAGTAGCTCTATCTGGTTAACTTATTCAATAACTGAGATCCATATTTTAAAACCAGTTTGTCTTAGAGGAAATGTCATTGCATTTTTTTCTTAAATTTAAGTACTCAAATGTATTTTACAAAGCATTTTTCTTTAATATTCAAGGTAAGAACTACATTTTATATCAGCTTTAAACTTTCTCCAGACCAAAAATATTAAGGCCAAGACTTACAAGATAGACCTTTAAAGTGATAACCACAATCCCTTTTCATTAGAAAGGCCTGCAAAACAAACTCTTTTTTTTTTTTAATTTATTTTTATTGTTCAGATTATTACAGTTGTTCCTCTTTTTTCCCCCATAGCTCCCCTCCTCCCAATTCCCACTCCAACCTCTGACCTTGCCCCCCCCATTGTCCTCATCCATAGGTGTACAATTATTGTCCAGTCTCTTCACGCATCCCCAACACCCTTAACCCCCAAAAATTGTCAGTCC
>PVJC01011605.1:0-41202 GCA_004026665.1 Murina feae
GTTTGCACCTGTGTCCTTCTCTGTTGGTAGGAACTCTGACTTTTGCATTCCCTTTAGATCACAGAATTGTCACTTTTAGTGTGTTTCTTTTTGTCACAGCAGGTTATTTCTAAAAGAACAGTGTTGCTTTCATTTTGAGGGTTGTTTTCTTTCATCCCAAAAGATATTTGAAAGAATTCTTCCCCTCTGGGTTTGCTCAGTAGGGACACACCACTAAAAGTACATCTAGCAACGTGCTAGTTGGAGCGTGAGGGGGACGGGGGGCTTTGTTGGGAAAGTAGTTAGAAATACTAGTAAACCATGAGGGTAAAAGATTACCTTGGGTATAAGTCAGCATTTCGTAGAAAGTGTTTGCAAGGAACAGCCTAAGGCAAACTGATGGTTTTCTTCCATTCTCAGAATCATTGTGGGTGGTGGAATTACAAGCATTGAGAACTTCAGAGTATTGTCTCATGATTTCACTATTTTCACCTTAACCTTGCAATCTAAGAAGCTCTGAGGCAGAGGATATTCAACTTTTTCTTTGGTGGGTTAAAAAATGTAAGGCTTTCAAGTGGTATAGGGGAGATGTCAGATTTGAGAGAGAATTTTTTAAGAACTATAGACTTGGTTTCCTAGATCTTTCAAGGTAGGTTCCTGGTATTGACACCAAGCATTCTATAATGTCATACTTGTAGCTGGTTGTGCAAATCTATATCCATTCAGGTGGATATTTCTAGTGGAGTTCCACAGACTTTAATCCTTCATCTTGATATATTTTTTTTAGCCAACTGAATGAGATGATGCAGAGCAAAGAAGGACTATGCATATGTTGGTTAAAATTAAAAATTTGTTCATCAGATCAACAAATTAGAATGATAATTTTACAATCTCCAAAAGGAAATGTATGAGTGGTGAATATATGCCTCTTACTTTGCTTCAAAAATTAAACTGGATATAATAATAAGGAAGATTTGGTTTTGTAGCAGTTTCTGAAGAACATCTGTGTTTTCAATGAACCATAACTTGAACAATATAAGATAGCTGTCAAAAGATAGAAACTAACTAATAAAACATTAGACTGCTTAGCAGGAGACTATGAAAACGATTGTTTCTGCAAATCAGGCCACACTGAGAATTCTATTGTGCTCTCATCTGATCTTTTAAGGAGGGTATAATTGACCTAGTGTTAAGGTGAGAAGGAAGATAACAGCGAGATAGTTTAGAAACCACGTCCTAGGAGAAATATTTGAAGGAACTTGAGAAGGAAAAAAAAAGTACAGTAGGCTTGGTGAATAGCCTCCTTAAGATTTTGGAAAAGTTATTGCTTAAGAAGGGTTGTTCCCTACTAACAAGTAAGATAGGGGGTATGAAAATTATAAGATTTTTGGACCTCATAGAAAAGAATTGCCAAACAACAGAAAATCCTGTCTGAGAGCATTTATATGCCCCAAAGAGGTTGGAACAAGGATGGAGGAGAAGGGATTTATTTGATGGAAGGTGAATTAAATCAAAAGGTCCCACACCTGGTTGCTACGAATAACTGGAAACTATTGTTCAAACCTATTAATGTCAGGAATCCATCTCAGAGATTCAAATTGAACAGATGTGGAGAAGGGCTCAAGAATGTAGATTATTAAAATGGAAAGCTCCTCAGATGAATCAAATATGCAGTCAAATTTGAGAGCCACAAGGCCTTTAAACCTCCTCTTCAGTTTCATAATTCCAAGTGAAGATAAGGTCCATGTGGGGAAGGTCTTGACAGCACCTCTGTGAACTTGCACTTGCTCTCTATCTCCTTAGAGCGTTTTGTACACATTCTATCAAACTCAGGCACCTTGGCGAGCAGTTTCTATAGATTATCTCACTTAATTCTCATGACAGACAAATGACTCAGTTCTCTCCACTGATTTGATCTTTTGCCTTCCACTGTGCTATTCTGCAAACAAAGGGTGCTGGGGCCTGAGGTTCATAAAGAAATGTATTCTGAAAAAAGTAGGAAAATGCCAAATGTGAGAGATGCTTCTTGCTTTTCCCTTCTTATAACCTACTCCTCGGACTTGTGTCTACAGGTTCTTCATTCTCTCTCTGACACATTATCTCTCAGAACTTATCTGAATGGATTGGAAGGAAAGACAGTTTCAATAGTCCCAGTTGGCATGACCACCATGCTTTTATTCACACTAGCATCATGTTGTAGGTGACAGTTCACAACAGGTTGCATGCGACATGAATGAGTTAGAAATATGTAGAAAAACACGCCCAGCCAACCACCACCATTTTGTGAACATTTTAGTGTAAATTCCCCTGCAAATTAAGCACAGCGTGCCTGGCCAAACATCCTTTCTCTGAGCTTTAGGATAATACTTGATCTGCAACATCAAGCAATTGTTCAGAGAATCATGTTTTTCAGCTATGGAAATACTATTGTCTATGTATTCATCTGTTATCTATCTGTCTGTCTGTCTGTCTGTCTGTCTGTCTATCTATCTACCTATCATCTATATCTATCCATCCATCTGTCATCTATCTATCTGCTTTTCTATCTTCATCTATTGTCTATTTAATTTCTATGGACTTTAACTGATTAAGACACTTTATTTGGGATTCTAATTTCCCCAAGCACAACTGCTAGAAGAGGAGATATTCTGAAGGTATTTATAATCAACACACTTTTGAATAAGGCTTCACGAACACAGAGGAAACACTGCTCCAGTAGCTGTCAGTTCTCAACCCCTCTCATCCCTGTCCCTGCTGACCTTTGAAACACAAATCAGATGGCTCCTTCATTCCAAGCGCAGGTTGAATGCTTTTTTAAAAAGCCTCTTGAAAAATACAGCAAATTTAAATAAAATCTCCAGGCAGGTTGTTCTGTCATGTCTGACCTTTTTGTAAATATGAAAAATCAAGATCCAACGTAAACACTGTGCCCCTGGTAAAAAGTTCAGCTGTGTGGAATGGTGGGTCTCCAGGTAGAGGCAAATTGGCATTTCTGAGCTGCTTTTTAAAAAAATATATTTTGTTGATTTTTTTATAGAGAGGAAGGGCGAGGGGTAGAGAGCTAGAAACATCCATGAGAGAGAATCATGGATCAGCTGCCTCCTGCACACCCCCCACTTGGGGATGTGCCTGCAACCAAGGTACATGCCCTTGACCAGAACTGAACCTGGGACCCTTCAGTCCACAGGCCGACGCTCTATCCACTGAGCCAAACCAGTCAGGGCCTGAGCTGCTTCTTAAGGAACCTAAGGTGCCAGCCTACTTGTCAATCTGGTCTTCCTTGCCAGGACTTTTTAATGAATCATTATTGGGCCACATAATTCTTTTTATGCTTTCCACTTTGTTCACGTTTAACTGATCACACTCCCTCTTCATAGCTACTTCTCACATAACATCCTTAAGCACTTGGTGGAGACAGAGTGAGGTTTGAATTTCATCCAAGCATTGGATTCCTATTACATTTAAGAAGGGGCAAAACGCAAAAGTGGATAGGAACATTTGGCGGAGATTAGGCATGCTGTCTGATTTCCATGTTCTCTGAGAAATTCTGCTTCTTCTCAGTAACCTAACAAACATCTGTTGAACTGTGACTTGGGAAAGAGAATGTCAGAGCCCAGAGCTGGTGAGTGGGAGGAAGGAGCATTCCAAGTGCTGCTGGGAAATGGGAGGGCAGGCCCTTCTTCTGGAGACATTGGTTTCCTTATCTTTATAATCAGGATGTTCAGTAGGAAATATTTTTTTTGGCTACTTTTGAGCTGGATGATTCTAGTGCAGGGATTGGTAGATTCTCTTTACAAAAGGTGAGACATAGTGAATATTTTTGGCTTTGTAGCCCCAAAGGCAAAATTGAAGATTTTTGTGTAGGTATTTATATAACAAGGGAAAAGATATATGATCATAAATTTTTATAGAATTGAAAATCAATTTTTATAGAACTGATTTAAAATATATTAATAATAATGGAGTACACATTTTTGTAATGTAGATCTAATGAGAATGGAATTTGTTGTTTTATTGAGGGGATAACATCTCACTTAATTGGGATTCAAAGCTAATGTTCCTCATCATCATATTAATTGCAAAGACTCATTTGTAGAAACCATTTTGAATGTTCATGGACTGTACAAAAACTGGGAATGGGCAACATTTGGCCCATGGGATGTAGTGTGCTAACCTCTCTCTAGCGATACAGAAAGACCCTTGAAGGAAGTAGCTTATTCACTCATCTCAACCCCAGCACTGGGGATTGAATAGAGAGTAGTCCCAATCAATCAAGGAGATATGTGTTTCTTGCTGGTGACTGGTTGAAAGATGAGCATATAACCCAGTTCTGCTCCATGGGAATTATGCTGAGGGCTTCTGAGAGAGTTCCCTTGTTCCTTAGAAAGAACTATGGGTATAAATGTTGTCAAGTCTGGGTGTGGATGCTTGGATTGGCTCTTCTAATCCTGGGGCTGTGAGGGAAGCCAGACTGAGGGCAACAAAAAAGAAAGCAGATACGGTGCCTGGGAAGAGAAGTGAAGAACTTTGGTCTTAAATGAGATTTGGTCCATTATGCGAATGAAACCTGAGCCTGCCATACCTCTAGATTTCATGTTTCATAAGATATTTCTCTTCCTATTGTTTAAGGACCTTTGAGTGAATTCTTGGTTAGTTGAAACCAACAACATTCTGAAGAAAAATTAAATACCCAACAAATTGTAAACCATCTTGAGAGGCAACTGAACTATTCTTTGTTCAAAAGGTGGTGATAGAATAAATACAGGTGGGTCTTTAAGAAGCACAGAGGGATGCCTATATGTCAGTCAGATACAGCAGAAGCAGAGTCAAATAATGGGACACATTTTATAAAATCCCTAGGTTCTGTTCTTTCTCAATGCCAATTTTTCTTTGCCTACTACAGGCAGAGAAAATGGAAACTACCTTGAAGGTCTGTTGTAAAGATGCAGTGAAGTGTTGTATATAAAGCCTCTAGACCAGTGCAAGCAACAATTTCTTTTTCCTACAGCATGCTTGTTGACATCCCTTTGATGGACAAAAATGTGCTTTTCCCCATCATGGCAGTGGCTTTTTTTCCCTAAATGACCAGCTAATCTAATAAAAGATTAATATGCAAATTAACCATCACTCCAAGACACCCACAAGCCTCACCCACAATCCACGCCCACCAACCAGTCAGAAACAAATCTGCAAATTAACTCAACTAAGATGGCAGCAGCCACAGAGTTGGAGTTGCCCCAGGCAATGGAGGAAGCCAGGGCCCTGTGGGCCCTGAGCTATACTCAAGGCTACAAAGTTTCAATTATAGAAGATAAACAAACCCCAGATACCTGCCGGGCTGGGACCTTGGGTTGCCAGGGGCAACCCAGGCTTCGAGCAGAGGACCAAGGCAACAAAGTTTCAGTTATAGAGGTTAAATAAATCCCAGATACCTGCTTCCAGCCAGGCACCCCAGTAGGGACCCAAACCCTGAAGGGACTGTGGGCGGCCTGAAATGGCCCTCTGCCCCTCACCCAGGCTGGCCAGGCACTCTAGTAGGGACCCGAACCCTGAAGGGGCTGTGGGCAGCCTGAAACAGCTATCAGTCCCTCTCCCAGGCTGGCCAGGCACACCAGCAGGTGGACATCCCCCGAGGGGTCCCAGACTGTGAGAGGGCACAGGCCAGGCTGAGGGATTCCCCGAGTGCACAAATTTTTGTGCACCGGGCCTCTAGCATATAATGATAGTATAGAAAAAATGCTAATTTCACTTAGTTTCAACCATACTCAATATGCAATGAAGCACTTTCCAATCATGAAATTCTACCATTTTGTAATCATTTAAATTTAGCTGTAATGAAGTCATGTAGTCCGTGGTCATCTTTTCATATTTATATATAGACTTTTTGCCATAAAGATTAATGTCCAGAATAGGCCTCTTCATATCATCTGGCTCATTTCTAAGAGCAGAGAGCTTTTGTGAATACTAATATTCTAGAGTTAAGAATTAGCGATCTTTTTCCATCAAAATTTAAACACTTGCACCGGGTTATGTCGGCATGGCATAAATAATTGATATGAAATACCCTGGTGCTTATTAGCTCAAGCAGTTTAAATGTTTGAGATGCCCTTAGCACAATCAGCATGGGTGGACTTATTGCATATTCGATATGACTTCATGGTAAGGATCTATAAACTGATTCCTCACCCTACATTCCATCCAGTTCTTCTGTTCTATTTTAGTTCCTGAGAATACCCCATTATCATTCTCTTTTTTATATTCTCCACTCCAGTGGAAGAGTCCCACTCGACTAGCTTAGCCACTCATCACACCATAAGTTCAGCACTGTGTAGCCCAAGATGCCACACCATTCTGGTCTACATAGAGGAAGAGCATGACATGCTGTGGAGAATGGTGGCTGTAGATATTAACAAGCCACCATAATAAGCATTTGCAAAGAAGTTTTATTACGAAAGTAGTACTTTATCATTGTTAGTCTCTTTATAAAAAGGGATAAAAAACAGCCATAATTAGTTTTTAGCTTTTGGTTGTGTAACTATTAAAACCTATAATCTATCTATCTACCTCTATCTCATCTTGATCTCTCCCTCCACCTCCCCCTGTTCCTCTTCCCCCCTCTTTTTCTCTGCATAAATACAGAAATACATACACAAGGACTTATTTTTTGTAAGAATGAAGAAATTAGATCAGAGTATATATGATATCTTATGTTTCTCCTTTTATTTATGGATTTATTTCCACATTTGTTTATTTTAAAAGGCTGTGTGCTCTTTCATCAGAATGTATCAAAACTTATTCAACCTGTTCCTTATTTTCCTGTTGATGGAGATTCATGTTGTTTTCTCCTTTTCTCCATTATAAACAGTACTGAAATGAAAACACTGCTACACATAGCTCACATGGTCCTCTGACTATCTTGGCAAGTGTGGGGGAATCAATTGAAAAGCTATTAGACAAAATAAAATCACTGAGCAAGGTGGTCAGTTACAAAATGAATATATCAAAGTCAATAGCTTTCTTAACATGCCAGCAGGAATCGCTTAGAAATTTTAATGAGAAAGGAGATCCCATTCACAATAGCAACAGGAGCATAAACTACCTAGGAATAAATAATAAAAGGTGTCTAAGATCTGTGTGAACAGAAGTATACCATTCTATAAAGAAAATACATGAAAAGGAATAAATGTTTGTCCACATATTGGAAAAGTCATTATTGTAAGGATGGTAATTCTGCTTAATGTAATCTATTCTGCGCACCCGATCCCCATAGAGTCCCAACAGTATTTTTATGGAGGAGAGTGTGGGGCAGGACTGAACACAGTGTTTCCACAATGTACCTGTAGAGAATGGATCATAAGAATGAGCTCAGCACACACTCTATTCCCACTCCAAACTCCTAGAAATGACACAAAGCACATTATTTAAAAACAAATCTGTAGCAATGCTGGAAAACCAGAAGGGATCCTTTAGGCAGACATATGTTATAAGAAATCCCTGAAACAGTTCAGATTGGATGGAAATGGGAAACCTGCAGCTTGTAATGTCACTTTTCTTCACAAAATAGGAACAGTCTCAGGACAGGTTCAAAGTCAGGACAGGCAGATAGAGGAAGAGGTAGTGGGACAGCCCTCAGCACGATGGAGCGTGGTGCCACTCAAGGAGAAGCCAGGAGGCGCTGTAAGATTCCCACCCCCAAATTGTGCCCAGCAGTTCACAGTAGAAATGTCTGACTGCTCTCCTCCCAGCCCCACAGAAGCAATGAGTGGGGTCTCTTGGGCCCGAGAGAAAGGACAGTGCTCCAGTAGCTACTGACATCACATGGAGGGGAGAGTCCGAGGATGGTAAGTCAAGCTACACGCCTGCCTTGCCAGGTAGCGCATTCTCCTCTCTCCACAATGAGTGATGACAAACAGTATTCACAGGAGACCAATAGAGAATCTCAGAGTCAAAATGCACACACTAGCAGAATCAGTCAAAGTAACATTGTGAAAGAAAGCCACCAGAATCAATCATTAGAGGAATGAATACCAACAATCAGAATCAATAGAGCAAAAAGAAAAATAAAGCAAAGGTGTTTTAGAATCTTCTCATGAGGAAATTTAACTGTACCATATTCATTTTAACACACATGCAGTACTTCAGGGTGGGCCACACGGTACCTAACCATGACCTTGTTGAGGACATTTAAGTATTTTCAATTTTCCGTTATTATATGCAATGTGAAAAGATGGCCTATAAACAAGCCTGTTTGAACATACGTGTGAGTATAATAAATATCTTCAGAGATGTGATAAGATAGTGCAACCACTAAAAAGTCAAAAGACGTTCCTTAAAGAGGAGCTATATTAATGATTCGATGGTAGATATTTTGGGATAACACTCCTAAATTTTAATTATATAGTACATTCTCATCCCATCCAACAATGACCTGATGAAGTAATTTTAGGAAACAATTTCAATACTGTTTTTTCTTGGAGGAATTAATGTTATTCTATATTAGGCTTCTTATTTTATTTTGATAAAGGCAATCTTACTTTGATAAAGGCACATGTCTTGTTAAATACATGCCTCAACATTTTTAAAGCTATGGGCATTGCTGCCACATTCCATAGAGTAATTCAACATGGATCAGAATTTGGAGCCTTATTCTCTTAGTCACCTGTGACAGCATAGATTCAGAATGATTTTCTGAGAAGTTTGACTGGCCCTGCCTGTGGGCTAATGGGAAAAAGGAAGCACTGTAAGTTACACAATTCTTCCTGAGCAGTTCATTTGTTTCCTCTCTTGTGGACATTGTGAATTGTGTAGCTGGCCTGGCTTTCCCTTTTCCATTGGCTGCCGGCCACATTGTGGGCCACAAGTTCACTCGACAATCGATGTGCACTTGAAACTCCACTTCTGTTCTTCGTTTATATCTCTCATGTGGTTTTCTTTTTAGATCTTTCACTTCGCCTTTAATTTCTGCCATGTCTTATATTTTATGTCTCCTTAGAAACCCTTTGATAGCCTTTTTGAAGAAAAGTGTGATAGAGATGAGTAAATAATATGAACACTGGCTAAATAAAAATAACAAACAAGCATAATATACAAGCCGCAGGTTATACTTTCTGAGTATCGACACCTTTAAAATGTTCAACTACAAACTTGTCGCAATTTATGTTGCCACCAGTGGAACCATCTTTGAAACGTCCCCCTTAAGAATGCCCTCCGAAGCTTGTGGCAGAGCGTGTAAACGTTTTCCATGGTTGTAAGGCTTTGTGGGTCATTTGGTTTTTGGAAAAAATCCCAAAGTGTTTCATGGTGAAACCTGCTAAACCTGGATGGCTCATTAAGCTGGGTAATCAGTTTTTTTTCAAATATAAGGTACCATATAAAGTGATAAGAATATTTTTAAGGTAGTTCATAAATTGGCCTTGGAAGTGTATCCCAAAGAATAGCTTCAGAGGAGCTGACTTTGTTAGGAGAAGGGCAGTGCCCTTTGAGGAAGGGCATTCATTTGCATGCGTTTGTTCTGATGGGTTTCTTCAAAAGCACCTCACCACCCCCACCCCCACAATCTGAAGGAGAGGAGAAGGTCCAGTAAAGTGTTAATCATGGTGGTAAATGCTCTGCAAGGAAAATACTATGGGCTCCCATCCACTTGGGGGGAATAGAAGAAACTGCTTGGGACCCCGGGCATTTGCCTATCATTCTCTAATTCACCTAGAAGCCACAGGAGAGATGGAGAGAGTTTTGTCCTACATGCTGGGGACACAGAGTTTCATGCCTATCTTTCAGTCGCTGCTCGCAGTGTCATGTAGTTATTTATAGATGGAAAATATGAAACCATGTTGCCCCTAAACCTCACTCTTTGTGAAGTTCTGCTTGTGTTGGAACATAATTACTGTTCATACACAGCAAGTCTCCTTTGCTGTATGTTATCCTTAATATCACTGCTGTAGCATCCATGACATTACAGAGTGTTGTAAGTGAAAGGAGCCTGTTGGGCTACATATAGGGACAGTGAGGTGTATCATTAGGAGGTCTTCTTTTGCTTTGTATTGAGTTGTATGCTTGTGTTGAAATTGCTTCAAAAATTGTGAAACCAACACTACGTAAAGTATAATCACTATCCTATGCACCTGCAATGGGTTCCTGATGGTCATCAGCAAGAACTCAGAATATGTACTTCTATGTTTGCATCAGGGATGGGAAGAGCATAGTTCCCCACATCCTCTAACTTCATCTCTCCTAACTCAGTCACTCTGGCAAGAGGGATGGGATTTTTTTTAAAAACGACTTAAACCAGTTGGGATACATTTTGAAACTTGAGATGGGTCAGTCCTATCCAAAATCAGATTGCTGTTGCGCAATGGGGACAGCATGGAATGAATGTTGGGGTGGGGGTTAGCTGTCCTCTGAAAAGCAAAATACGTATGTTTAATATATTGAAAGGGTTAAGCGAGCTAAGCCTTCAGAGGAGAACATTCTGGAATCTAAGAGCTGCAAATATCCAAATCTGCTAGATTTCCTAGGACTTTATAAGGTGGAACCTTGTCATGGATATGACATATTGGACATGAAAATGCAGGGGGTCATAAAAACCATTGCTAACTTGCTCAACTAAGTGCGGGATAGAAGCTGTCCTCATTTTCCTTTGGCAAATTGTTCTCAGGGCAAATAAATCATAGAATTTTGAAGAATTGAATAACAGTTTGCTGGAAAGGCACTCACAATTTCCAAAGAGATTTATTTATTTAACAAGCACATATATAGCATTTACTATTTGCCAGACATACTTCTAAGCACTTGATAAATATTAACTCACAGATTTCTGTTTCTGTAGCTGCTTCATGGTGGATCTAAATTTTAAAACCCCTAGACTTAAGAGAACCTAAGCTAAAGAATGCTATGCCCAAAAGGTAAATATTGTGTCTCTGGAATTTTAGAAATGAGAATTTTGAATCTCAGAATTCACATAATTGTTTCTTCCTACTTGGGCAAATTTCTAGCAATGTTTGAGCCCACCTGACTCTATGGAAGTAAATTCCCTGTCATAACATCACTGAGATGAATGAAAGGAGTCAATATCAATGACATGACCATTGAATTAGAACAGAGGTGTGCCAGGGAATAAATGTCAAGGTTTTTGAGGATAGTTTTGATTGCTAAATACTAATAAATAAATACATGCCTTTTAACTTATGCATTACAGGTAATAGATTCTTTAAAATTATATTTCCTGACCTCTGTTGCAGTGGTAGAGCATCATCCCATGCACTGAAGGGTCATGGATTTGATTTCCAGTCAGGGCACATACCTAGGTTGTGAGTTTGATTCCTGTTTGGGGTGTGGGTGTAAGGCAGCTGATAGATGTTTCTCTCTCATATTGATTTGGCTCTCCCACAGTAGAAGCAGCCGCTCAGGGCGCAGTCCATAGCCACTTGGCTGATCACAGGGCTCCCCCAGTGGGTCAATCCTTGCAGGCCACACCCCCACCTCTAGTTTAAAATAAAAGAAGATATTTTGTGACTTTTTCCATATACCTCCTTTTCTATTCATTCTAGTTTTCAATAATTTGCCTTATAGTTTCTTGCCTTTTATTCTTACCAACCAATAAGTAAGGGATTTCCTTTGAGGGAGAGGGGAGTTCTGAGAATATTAACATAGGGGGGAATGCAGGTCTTCAATGAGATCATTGATTCAGATCAGAATGTTGCCTGAAAGAGTATAATCATTCCATAGTCAACATCTTCAGTGATTCTAGCAAAATCTAGACACCTGAAATTCAGACTGCATTTCAGACCCTCAAATGCCTGTGGAGGTTTCCAACTGTCTCCCAATCATATCATGTGGTGGCTGGAATTTCAAGTGCTTTTGTGGAACCTCCTACATTGAAAACCCTGGGCAGCCTCCTCTTGGCAGCACATCAGTGTAATTTGTATATGCTGTTCTCCTGGTGCCTGGGGAGTGAATGATGAAATATTCATGCTGGTGACCATTCATTTTCTCTTCACTAAGAGCCTGTGCTATCATTCTCCTGAGAAGGAGTTATGGAATGTGCCTGCAGCTAAATATACCTCTGCATTTGGGAAAAACAGAAAACAAATGAGTTGACAGAATCTGCTTTTCGATTTGAATCAGGTACTTTGAGTGGGTCCTCAGTAAAGTTGTGAGAGCCTTTCCTTTGTTGTTTCCAACTCCTCCAGCTGAAGATGTGGTAGACGTTCTGTTGCTAGAGCTTTACTGTGGTTGGAAAGGTGTTTCTGTCTGTCTGGTTAAGAAGTTTGCCAACGTGAGTGCAATGCAGATGTTTTATATCCCACTTTCTAACAGCATGCATTATGTCATAACATTGCAAGTTTGGCATCATTTTGGATATCCTTGAGAGAGAGCCATTTAGCACTGCTGGATTATCCTGGAGGTGACTCTCATTTAAAATTTTAAGACCGAAGTCACAAAAATCAATGGTCAATTTTAAGCAAGTTAATTTGTCACTCAAATTGAAAACCACCTATTTTGTCTTCAGTGTTGTAAAGGCCATTACTATCTCAAGGGAGACAAGTCAGTCCATGTTCTGCTGTCTGCAAGTCCATTGTGTCTGAAAGGCCACTGCTCTTGAAATTTCATCTGCCCCCTCAAATAAGCATCACGGAAAGCATAGCTGGGACTGTGATGTGCATTGGCTGTGGAGGTCACGTATCAGTTGGGTTTCTGAGATAAGGACCCAGATGCAGATGGTCCATTTGGGAGACTATCCCAGGAAACAAGGTGAGGTATAGGTGGAGTGCAAGATGAGAGAAGGATAAGCCAACCACAGCAACAGTAACACGTAACAAGTATGTTACTGGCATGGTGATCGCTGTGGCATTTGGGTTTAATCCTATAGCAGTTCCTCTGAGCAGCCCACCTCTCCAGAACAAGATGCTGATCAAGCATCCACTGAATCCTCTCCCCCATTATTTAATGGTGCCTCTCAGGAGTGTAAACTTCCCAACCCTCTTGTGTCCCCTGCATATGAACAGATGCAGTTTCTGAACTCTGGAGGAAGCTCTGAGACAGAAAAAACAACAACAGAGAAGCTAAAGAACATAGTTGATGTGGTCTCAGTCATGTGCGTGGAACCCTCTAATACAGCTGCCCAGAAATAAGAGGAGGGCTGAGTGGATGTGATAGTGGCCACAAAAGCATTTGCCACAGTTCCAAAGGCTCTTCAGATTGCCCAAAGAGGGAAGGACAGTGAGGGAAGAGGAGGAATCTATAATAATAAAAGCATAATATGCTAATTAACCCGATTTCGAGGGAAGCTTTGGTCCCAGGTGCCTGCTGGCAGCTAGAGGGAGGGAAGCCCGGGTCCGAGTGCCAGAGAGAAGTTGATGCTGGCCGTTGGGGGAAGGAAGGCCTACTCTTGCACAAATTTTGTGCATTGGGCCTCTAGTTAAGTAATAAAAGAAGTAGATACTCTCCAGGGAGGTGGAGGAGGGAAGACCAGTAGCAAAATGGTGCCTACTGAAGATGTAAGGCTCAGTACTGGGCACACGTAATATCATACACACCCACCTGGGTTGTCCACACTCCTTACCATGCTATCTCCTTTCCTCCTCTGTGCCTTTGCCATGTGGTTCTTTTAGCTTGGAAACTCCACCTGCCAATCATTTCTTTATACAAATCCTGTTTGACTTTTAAAACACCATGCCCTATGTCCTCTCTTAAATGCTTCTCCAAATGGTACACTATGTAACCAGAATAAATTCCCCCACTTTCATGTTCTTACACACTGCATTCATTCTATATTTTATTCATTTATTTATTCATCTAACAACCATTTATTGAAGATCTATTATATACTAGGCATAATAAATATACTTTCTTGTATCTTATACTAAATCTTTTATTTATTTTTATTTAAAAAAATATTTTTTATTGATTTTTTTACAGAGAGGAAGGGAGAGGGATAGAGAAAGTCAGAAACATCGATGAGAGAGAAACATTGATCAGCTGCCTCCTGCACACCTCCCACTGGGGATGTGCCCTCAACCAAGGCACATGCCCTTGACTGGAATCGAACCCGGGACCCTTCAGTCCTCAGGCTGACACTCTATCCACTGAGCCAAACCGGTCAGGGCTTATACTAAATCTTTTAAACAGCCATCTGTGGTAGTAGTTCTCAAACTATGGTTCCTGGACCAGTAGCATTGGCATTCACTAGAGACTTGTTAAAAATTCCATTTCTGGGACTTATCTCAGACCAACCAATCAGACTAGGGGGTGGAGCCCAGCACCTTCTGTTTTAACAAACCTTCCAGGTGATTCTGAGCCACATAGTGCATACTTTGAGAACCAGAATAACCCTAGTGTCTGGCCATAGTAATTAATATGTTTTTGTGGAATTTGATTAGATTTAATACATTGGCAGGGGCGTCTTGGTCTGAACACTTTGGCTCTTAAGAGTAGTCGATTCTATTAAAGTGCAAAGTCTCAAATGAAAAAGGATCCTTCCATGTACCAAAAACATGTCACAGTCACTCATGAGACAGTTGACAACTTGGGATTTTCTCAGTTAATAAGCTATAAAAGCACATAAACAGAGCACAGCTGTGCTGGTAAGATCAAGATAAAGCTGCTTCTCCTCCCTTCTCCCCACCCAGAGGTCTCTAGGACCACATGCCTATCTAACATGAATGACAAGGTCTACATGGGTCAGTGCTGCCTTTGAGCTCTTTGGGCCCTGCCAATCATTAGGAGGGAAAATCCACTTCATACAGGGCCAAGAGCGTGCCCTCTGGAGGGGGAGAAGCCCTAGGAGTGATACTTACATATCAAGCCCAAGTTATTCTCTGGTTGGAGGTCAAGCTCTTTGGACAGTTGCATCAAAACAGGTGGCTGATGATGCCAAAGCTTTTCCAAGTGTCTGGTAAAGCCCAGGTTTGTACATGGGCACCTTAAAAAGAAGGGCTAGCCCTTGGGGTTGCTTTTTTTTTAAAAAAAAAATATTGATTTCAGAGAGGAAGGGAAAGAGAGAAAAAAAAATAGAACATCAATGATGAGAGAGAATCATTGATCAGTGGCCTACTGCACATCCCACATTGGGAATTGAACCTGAAACCCAGGCACGTGCCCTGACCAAGAATTGAGCCATGACCTCCTGGTTCATACTCAACCACTGAGCCACGCTGGCCAGCCCACTGGGTTGCTTTTGTTTGTGTCTCCTCTTACCCCTCTGGCTTCACTATCCCTTTGTGTCACAGACTGAGGAAACACACATCCTTTCATACCCTTATGAAGTATTTCATAGATGCTTTAAAAATAAGAAGTAACTGGGGGAGTTTCAAGTAACCAGTGTAGCGTGATGGGGCAAAGGCCAGGGAAGAAAGGTAGGTCTGGCTTGGGAGCGGAATGTGTTTTGGGTTCTGCATTTGTGGTTGCACTGGAGGCATAATGATGCATGTTGGAAAATCTACATGAGCACAGTGGGAGGAATGTCCTGTGGCTAAGAATGTTGCTTTCAGTCACCATTCTTGGCATCTGCCCTCAGAACGGAATCATAGCAATCTGTAATCATTTGCAGAGGCCGTTTTCTATCCTCTGACTTCCAGGGGGGCGGTTTCCATCAAGTGGCAGAAGCAGTTTCCCTATAGGTGCAGGTGGTTCAATCTCTCTTTTTCAAAGAAATGGCTGGCCAGGGGCAGGGGAGTGACTAGATAAAATCATGAAAAGGCAAAACTTGTTTTGTCTGCCATTTCACATAAACACGCTTAAGCATCCTTCTTCAATAGGAACCTTTGGACTCCCTTGCCCTGCCAATTTTTAATGGGTTGTGTTCAGTGTATTCAGATTGGTGGTTTTCGTGATAAGATAAATTAATCTTTACTAGTAGATGAACCCAAATGCAGAACTCTTTCAGGTCAGTTTGAAAAGAATTAATTGGTTCCTGCTAAGTCAATGGTTTTTAAATTTCGGTGTGCAAGAGGAAGATTAACTTCAATGTGCAGAAGAAAATTAAATACACGAAAGCTTATTAAAACTGCAAGTGATCAGGCTCTACTTCAGTCTGCTGACCTTGAATTTTGATAGGAAGTGGAGGTGGAACTGAGATTGGAGAGAAGCTTTAAGGCTGGGTAGCCTCATCTTTAGTCCCCATAATCCCAGTGCAGTGTTTGAATCAGACCATGGGGAACACTGAATTAAGTGGCCATCATTTCAATAGTGGTCCTCTGTATCCATGAGGAAGACCCTACTTAGCAAATTCAAACATTGCATCAGAGAGTAGAGGCATATAATGAGCTTTTCCAATTATACTTTATTTTATCTGAAAATATATAGTTATGGAGACAAGATATGGACTCCTGGTTATCAGTCTTGCTCTGACATTTACTTGTTGTGTATTCTTGGACAAATAGCTTAATCATTTTGAGATTCAATTTTGCATCTGTAAAACGGGGGTGAAATAATTCAGGTAAAATTATTGGCACATTTTTTTTTTGCTTGGGAGCTATTGAATAAGTGTAGGCTAGAGATGAGAATTATGTGTTTAGAGTCATATAGGTGTGTGTATGTGTGTGTGGCCTATAAAAATCACCTCTTATGCCCATACAAAGAAGTGTCAGGGTTCATAGAAGGACTGATTGAAGTGAGATTGAAGTGAGTTACAAAAATCTAATAGGAACTGAGTTTAGTTCTTGCAGTGGAATCTCAATAGAGATAAAGTAAGAGCTCATTCATTCACTTATGCGACCCATTGAAACTGGATAAGGGTAGGCTGGAGGGAGTTGGCTCACATTATTGTTTAAATATTAAGCCTGATCATATGGTGAGAGAAAAGAAAAGAAAAAAAAAATTCAGCTTGGACACCAAAGTTAATCATGTAAACCATTGCCTTGCCACCACTGTAATGTCCCTTGTCTCTGTCTTCATGTAGCATCAGTCTGGCAAAATCCCACCCCAAGAGGAATTGTTCAATGCACCGTGTTTGAACATGGCCTGGAGCAATCAAGTGCTGCTGGGGAAGCCACAGGATAGGGCAGATTGGTGTCACTGACAACATCAGACGTGCTCTCAACACTACCTACCATTTTTCTAACCACTGAGCCCGCATGTTTCAAGAAGTTTAACCTGTTGTCAAATAGTCACCTTTCTCATGTCTAACCAGCATTCTCAATGAATGAATCAACTTCCTACAGTCTTAGAAATTTGAAGCCATTTTATGGGCAAGCATGTGTTCTGGATGTCACATCTGCAAGCCTGCATACATCTGTGCTTATTCTGTCCTACTTCTCACTGGCTACAAAACAGAAAGGGGCCCTAATCCTGTCTAAATCCAATCTCCTTACCTGTGCTTTGCATCCCTTCCTCTTTCCCTTCTTAGGAACCAGATACCACTGATAATTCCTTCTCTCTTTTGTACATTCATTCCTCAGACCTAGTCATCTTCTAGAATTCTCTGGCTAGGCTGACAACATCAGAAAACTCATTAACATCTTCCTCTCCTTCCCTGATCTTCATTACCCAACACAACCAATCTTCCTCCATACACTGCAGATTTTTACATGCAGGGCATCCCTTGTGTATGTCAGCATCTCTTTATGTCCATTGCCACTATCCTAAGAAAGCTACCATCATCTCTCACTTAGATTACAGTAATAGTCAACAATTCAGGCTTCTTGTATTAACTCTGGGCTTTCTCTTGCAAAGCTTTCCTATTCTTCAAAGCTTTCTAATTTTCACTCCTGAAAATAAGGACTGAAATCTTTAACGTGACCCATGAAACCTTGCAGGCTTTCTACCTCATAACCTCTGTATAGTCAGTCACTTCTCTCCGTCTAGACTGGATCATTCTTGCCCACCCAATGGATCTCAGCACAAGTTACTTTTCCAGGAAAATGCATTCTGCTTCTCTTCTGATCTTGATCAGATACTTTTGTTATATACTCTGATGGAACTGTTATTCCACCTGTTTCCTTGCATTTGTCTTAGTTTACATACCCTTTAACGTGATTACTTAAAAATATCGATCTTCCTACTAAGCAATATTCTCCATGAAAACAGGGATCACAAATATTTTTGTTTTCTATTATTTCTCCACTGCCAAGCATATAATAGGTCCACAATAAACATTGATAGAATAAGTGCATGAAGCCCACATGTGCATCAGGGCAGGGACCCTATTTAATTTTCATTCTGGTCTCCTTGTCACTAATAACTCTGTGATTATTCTGTGGCTAAGGATACAGTGGGCAGACATAATCTCCCAACTCACTGTCATTTCTTTGTTGCATAGGAATTTAGGGGCATTTATTAAGAAAATTAACAAAGTGAATAGCATTATTTGGAGAGGAAGAAAGAGTGGTAAAAATAGTCACTCTTTAAAAATTTAGAGTGCCCAGTCCCTGACACTTTGGAGAAGTGTTCAGAGAAAAGTATGCTTTAATGTGCTCTGTAGAGACCCAAATGAGATGTGAGGTTTTATATTCTACAGGACGTGAAATGGACAGTAACCCCTGTTTTTAATTTATCTTTGCTTTTGTTTTGAGGGAAAGCAGCATTCTAACTAGAGTAAATTTTTCATTGTTTTGACCCTGAGGCAGGAAATACAAAATTAGTGCATATTCACATAGCACCTACTATTTTTAAGACACTGTGCTAGTTATGTTCTTTTGATGAAATATGGCCCCTGGTTATGCTGGAGAGAGCTATTTTGGCAAGGCCAAAGATCATGCCTCCTCCACATTTTATATAAGTGAGAGAACTGAGGCTTAAATAACTTACCTAAGATCATCTAGTTAGTGAATTAGTCCTGGGTTTAGCCTCAGTTTTATCTTTTTCTTCCTCTAAGTGATTTGGGGCATTTTACATGGTGACAATCCATGAGGTTTCTTAGAAAGAGGGCAGAAAACCAGTATATCACAAGGGTTTAATAAATACAAGCACTGCTATGCACACAAATTCACATATAGATTAAGTCAGAGCTTTTAAGGTGGTTTATTGTGTTCTTTACAGAGGACCTATGTAACCAAGTGAGCCATGCTTGTAGCAAATAGTTGATTTGAAACATGTCTGTTTCTAGAGCCCATTGTCTGCTCATCATACCATTTGGTTCTTCCTCTCAGTCCAAGAGAAGAGAGAGAAGGCTGAGTGTTCATTCAATTATAATTCTATAAAATATGCTATTGAACTTCCATACCTGCCCTCCTGTGTGTCATTATCTTGGCGGGAGGAAAAGAATGAGATATTAGTACAAAGAAAAGCTCACTTGCATGCCAAAGTTTGGCATTTGCCAGCCAATTCTACCTACTCCTTCAAAGGGACCGCAAAGATGGTGAATTATCATAGATAACACGCAAGTTTCCTAAATCAAATCATTTTTTCTGACCTATTATTGGCAATAATGAAATCTTAGAAAACTAGAAATGACACTGAAATGGAAAACATGAAAGCACTTTGTAAACTGAGCAGCCTGATTTAAATTTAAAATATTTATGATCATGATTGTTTACCATTTTGACTTAGTTCCTTTACTTACGGTGCTACTGACTAGTTTCTTGTGGGATCAGTAGTAAAATGTGAATTATTTGAGCTTAAAGGGAATTTCAGGGTTGTCAGAAAATCAGGGCCAGAAAGGATGATAGTAATTATAGAGTTCAGAGGCTTAATATTGTAGAAGTGGAAATTAAAGTCCAGAAAAATGAAATATCTTTCCAGAGTTCATGCCCTGATATAAATTATCTTAGATTTCTAGCTGAGAGGCGCTCTGTTAGTTAGGCTTGTCAAAGTTATTCTCCATCAAACAAACTGACAAAGATCAAACAGAACACACCAGACATGTCTCTATTCTTGGATTTTACCCTTGGAATTGGAAAGTTAGCCATAAAAACATCGAGATCTGGCCTAATTGCCTTTGTTTTCAGCTTATATTTTCTCTAGAGACTTGAGAGTTGTTATAGCATCCCAGGAGGCAGAAATCAGGTTGAATAATTTGCTTTCTAGAAAAAGGATGGGTTTCTAGTTTCCAGGAGAAATAGGTTTATTCTTTTAGTTGGGATCATTTGGAATCCAAGTATTTACAACTCTCTATTATGTGATATCGTATCTTCGTAAGATATGAGCCTGGCCGGCATGGCTCAGTGGTTCAGCATCGAACTATGAACCAGGAGGTCATGGTTCAATTCCAGGTCAGGGCACATGCCAGGTTTTGGGCTTGATCCCCGGTAGGGGACATGCAGGAGGCAGCCAATCAGTGATCCTCTCTCATCACTGATGTTTCCATCTCATCTCTCTCTCCCTCTCCCTTCCTCTCAGAAATCAATAAAAAATATATTAAAAAAATAAGATATGGAAAAATGTCCTTGACAGAGGGTAAAAACTGTTCTTTAAGTTTGTCAAAACTGCTCTTTCTATGCTTCTGGAAGGAGAGACTTTTACATATAAAATCCAACAAGAGCTGATGCAATTATCTGGGAAATTAAGATTAAAAAGAAAAGAATGAAACCAAGTCCCTTCTCCCAAAAAGCCCAACAAAATAAACAGAAATAAATAATGTAATCAACATATCTCATAACAATTCTATATTAATTTCTTAGATTTAGTGTTAACTATATAGAAATAGAAAATGGGAACAAATTTATGTCCTCTGCCTTATTCTCTAGATCCTAAGCAGAATCTTGCCTTGCTAAATGGTCTGAAATTTATATGGTGGATCACCATTGACCTTGGTACTTTCATTCTATTGTCCTGGGAGAAAAATAACTTTCTCATTTATAGAATCTTAGGGAATTTTATTGACTTCCTAATGCTGCAACAACACGAGGTCTATGAGTGGTGCAAAGTCTCAATCTCCTTTCTAAGAAGCAAATTTTCTCTAAGGTTTTATAGCTCCCTCATTGTTATACATTCCCCATCTCTTCCAGACTCCACAACCCCAGTACCATACAATCCACAATCCTCAATGAGAAAAAACAATAGGGAAGGCTTTGATTTTGTTTTGTTTTATGTGTGGGGGGGTATGTGATTCTTAACATTAATATTCTGAAGTTATAATTTCTCAGCAATCCAGACTCCCAAGTATTCTACAACATAATACTTTAAAGATCCCAAATTAACTAAATTTAATATAACAAACAATGGAATCACACATTCCAATGAGAGGATTATAAGAAACAGTGTAAGATGAATAATGAGATGAAAATATTCCAAAACAATTCTCCAAGGGCAATAGTGACCCACCATATACATTTCAGACCATTAGTAAGGCAGGATTCTACCTGGGATCTAGAGAACGAGGGAGAGGAAATAAATTTGAAAACATTTGCTTTTTGGTCCCATTATCTGCTTCTCTATAGTTAACACTAAATCTAAGATATTAATATAGAATTGTTATGAGATACATTGATTACATTATTTAGGCATTATTTTTATTCTAGACCAACATACTCTAGGGTCTCTCTCCTTCCCTCTCTCCTTTATAAAGAATCAGAAAGATTGGGGGATGACAATATTTGCTTTTCTTCGTTCTCCTGAAACTTGTTTGCTTTTGTAAATAGCTCCATGTTTAAAGCCACACACACAGTTTCGGTGACACCTTATGATCAAACGCCAAGTACACTTCTTGTTTACCTTACCAAACGCCTGGATTTCTACTGCTCTGTCTCAGAGCTTGTCCACGCGAGGCCATGACCAATGGGTGTGAGATCAGTCACAGCATTTCTATAAATGATTCTCAGCCTACTCTGTACCCAGCACTGGTTCCAACTACAAGAAAAATGCAAATTGCAGTGATTAAGAAACACTTAGAAGCTGATTTGCTGGTCACTAATGTGCACAAAAATGAATCAAGTGCCACTTAGCCAAAACCACTGGTTAAAAAACACAGGGAAGATAAGAAAAGTTATGGGAGCTACATCTATTCTCTGAGCAGAGTAATTATTTCATCATCCTTCAACTGCATTTCTTCTTGAGATCGTCAAATGAGGCCTCAATGAGAGAATGGAAAATTATGATTGGAGCACGTGTTAACGTGGCTTTCAGCAAACACAAATACACACAAAACCAGATTCTCATTTTCATCCTGTTGTGATAGAAGTGTGCAATTTATCTACTTGACCTTCTATTATGCAGACTCATGTGGATTTCTTTATTCCTCTATCCATGTGGTCAATGTTGTTAGAGCTACTTTTAACCCAACATGAAAAAAAATTGAGTTAAGAAGACTCCACCTTCAAAATGTTTTTATAAAGATAACACTAGAAAAATAATTTTACTACAATTGATTGCTTACTTCTTTTCCAGGCATTGTGCTTATGGCTTTGCATGCATTTGCATTACTTAATTCTCACTGCAACTCTGTCATATAATTATTATTGTCCCCACTTATATATGAGACAGAGATTCAGAAGATTAAAAACTTGCCTCCAATCAGTTTTGTGCTTCAGATCTCTTTGGCTATAAATCTTATGCTTTTTACACTATTTCAAGTTTCTTCCCTTAATTTATTCTATAGTAGGAGGGATGATGTGAGACATATGACCTCATGTAAGCAGGCTTTGCATGCCAATAAGTGTAGATGTGGTTCTATTAAGAATAATATCTGCATACCCTTCATATTCTTCATCTCTCTTCATAAGTCTTTCTCATTGTACCAGATATTTAAAGCAAATTTTATCATAGGGTCTCTTTGACCCTTTCTATAGTCTGCCTTCCATGTGACTACTTCAGGTTCTCCGAGGTTTGGATGTCTGAATCCTATCAGTGAGCAGAGTTTAAGCCTTCTTGCACTAATAGATGGCTCAGACATCTTTTAGATCAGTGGAGGTAGATAATCAGGGAAAGGATGTTGCTAATGAGCACTTTTTGGAGAATCTGAGTTCCAAGTCTTTCCCAGAAAAAAAAAATACCTCTTACAGCAAAAGGAAGATGGGCAAGTGACTCAAACAGGCATTTAACAAAAGGTGATATTCAAATGGCCAATAAACATATAAAATATGCTCAATTCCATTAGACACTAGAGACATGGAAATTAAAACCACAATGTGAAGCTATTAGACAACAACGATAACATTAAAAAATAAAAACCAACACACACAAATCTTGGCAAGGATATAGAATACGTGAAACTCTCAAACTGATGGTGGGAATGTAAATTGGCAAAACTAATTTGTTTGGGATATTTGGTTTACAAACCCAGTGGGGCAAGTAATTAAACCTGCTGGGTCTTTCTTTCTTTCTTTCTTTCTTTCTTTCTTTCTTTCTTTCTTTCTTTCTTTCTTTCTTTCTTTCTTTCTTTCTTTCAAATATATTTTATTGATTTTTTACAGAGAGGAAGGGAGAATGATAGAGAGTTAGAAACATCAATGAGAGAGAAACATCGATCAGCTGCCTCCTGCACACCTCCTACTGGGGATGTGCCTGCAACCAAGGTACATGCCCTTGACTGGAATCGAACCTGGGACCCTTCAGTCCACAGGCCGACGCTCTATCCACCGAGCCAGACTGGTTAGGGCTTATTGAATTTTTTACAGAGAGGAAGGGAGAGGAATAGAGAGTTAGAAACATTGATGAGAGAGAAACATCGATCAGCTGCCTCCTGCACACCTCCTACTGGGGATGTACCCACAACCAATGTTCATACCCTTGACCAGAATCAAACCTGGGACTTTTTAGTCCACAGGCTGATGCTCTATCCACTGAGCCAAACCACTTAGGGCTCTGTTTCTTATTTAGAAACTAGAGGCCCAGTGCACAAAAATTTTTGCACTTGTGGGGGGCGTCCCTCAGCCTGGCCTGTGCCCTCTCACAGTCTGGGAACCCATGGGGGATGTACCTGCTGGCTTAGGCCAGCTCCCTGGAGGATCGGGCCTAAGCTGATAGTCAGACATCCCTCTGGCAGTCTGGGAGCCCTCGAGGGATGTCCACTTGCCACTTAGAGGAGCAGGCCTAAGCTGCAGTCGGACATCCTTAGTGCTGCTGAGAAGGCAGGAGAAGTTCCCATCACCACCACTGTGCTGGCAGCTGGCAGCCTGGCTTGTGGCTGAGCAGAGCTTCCCTTGTGGGAGTGCACTGACCACCAGGGGCAGCTCCTGCATTGAGTGTCTGCCCCCTGGTGGTCATGTGTGTCATAGTGACCAGTCATTCCCAGTGGTTCTGCTGTTAGAGCTAATTTGCATATTATCCTTTTATTATATAGGATTTATTATATAGGATTATATGGGATAGGGGTAATAATAGATCCATCATAGACTCGAAGTAGAATTAAGCAAGTTTAGGTGTGCAAAAACAAGAGAAAAGGTAGATCATGTAAGTCCAAGTATTGGTAGAAGGTAGATGCTGTGATGGCAGCAATGAGTAGAAACATTCTTAACTAGATAATGTTGTATGGCAACTTATGCCAATGTTATATTTTCTGGAAAATGTTAAAATCTCAGATTTTATCACAGAGAAAAGTTAACCTTATTCCTTTTACAAAGTGTTTTAATGGTCTTTTTTTTGTAAGAAAATAACCAATAACTGATAGTAAGGCATTTAGTAAATGCCAAGAATTTTATGGTGAAACATTTTTCAAAAAATTTCATTTTTATGTTTAAAGATATTAAAGCATCTTTCCAGTTGGAAAATTCAGACAACATCCCATAAAATGATGATAACTCTGCAACTGTATTCTTCACACTAAGTATAAAGGTCAGTTCCAGGGGGAGATAGTATTTTCTATCGAAGTTTCAGGTAGAAAAGCACAAAGTAACACATTAAGTTTATATAATTATTTCTCCTTCAGGTTATTTTAGTTTTTTGTTTGTTTGTGTCTTTTTGCTAACAAAATCAAAGTATACATATACATATGATTAAAATTTTTATACCATCATCTGCTGGTCATGCTTCCTTTTACAACAGTAAAAGATCTTATGTATATTCTTCTGGTCACTTGCTTGTGTGCTTGCTCAGTAATGTGTATAATGTACATCACATTGCCTATAAAAATATAGTTTTTTGTATATGTTTTCTTTAAAAAGAAATAATGGAAATGGTATCATCTCTTACATATTAGTAACTAGCGGCCCAGTGCACAAAAATTTGTGCACTTAGTGGGGTCCCTCAGCCTGGTCTGTGCCCTCTTGCAGTCTGGGACCCCTTGGGGGATGTCCACCTGCTGGCATGCCTGCCCATCCTGGGTGAGGGGCTGATGGCTGTTTGCAGGCTGGCCAAGCCCCCCAGTGGGACCCTCACCCCATGGGGGTATGGTCAGCCTGGGTGAGGGGCTGAGGGCCATTTTCAGGCTTCCCACAGCTCCCATTGACCCATCGTCCCAGCGAGGCTGGCTGGAATCAGGTTTCTGGAGTTTATTTATCTTCTATAATTGTAACTTTGTTGCCTTGAGCAGAGGACTAGGCAGGAAACGAAGCCTCCTGTTTGCTTCAGCTCTGTGGCTTCTATAATTGAAACTTTGTTGTCTTGAGCAGCCTATGCAGGCAGTTTCCTCCATTGCTGGTGCAACAGAAGCCTCCTGTTTCCTCTAGCTCTATGGCTGCTGGCCACCATCTTGGCTGGGTTAATTTGCATACAGTCACTCTGATTAGCTGGTGGGTGTGTCTTGGCTGGTGGGCTTGACTTAGGTGTAATGGAGTGAGGGTCAATTTGCATATCACTCTTTTATTAGATTGGATGGCCTGATGCACGAATTCATGCACATTGAAAGGGAATTAATTAGAAGAAATGTTTTAATATTGCTGTTTGCCCTTTCTCTATAATAGAAGTATCAACCAAATTCACAATTGACAATGACAGATCAGAACACATGCATGAGATTGGCACCAGCAAGAGCTTTATATGCATCGCACATGAGTCAACTTAGCCTTTTATAGATGTAGAATAAACTTGCTTAAGTAGACCTGCTTTCTGATTTAGCTAAATTTTTTTCAGCCCAGTGAAGCACCTCAACTTCTCTTTTATGTAATTGTCAGCAACACAGCAGTAAATATCAACATGAAGCAGATTATTATTGTAGATCACGCAGGGAGAACAAAGGGTAAAATATTTAACTACAGCAGTGTTTGACTATATTCTGTGCAGTGAGAAAACCTGAACTTATTTTCGAGTTCCACCATTTCTTACTTCTTTTTAGTTGGGTCAAGTTTCTAAGCTTTATAAATCTCCATTTTCTGGCTAATGAAAAGAAAATAGTATTCCATCGAGTCTCCTCTCTACCTACTCCAGGACTTCTGTGAGAATCAAATGAGATGAGGCAGTGGAAAATGCTTCTCAGACATTTGGTTAAAGTGTGAAATGTTTGCATCTGGCTATAAACCAAGTTGTGTTCCTGGACTGAAGAAACTGCAAGGAGACTAGTCACTAGGGAGAGGAAGCTGGGCATTGCTACATAATGTCATTTCCCAGGCCCACAGCCACCATGGGCCACTGGACTGTGGGCCGCATTTTATGCCATGGGGTCTCGGCAGCACTGGCTGTCACTCCGGGGTGGTGGTGGGGCCTGCGTCCCACTTGGGGGAAGCCGAGTGTTGCTTTGTGGGCTCCAGGTCCACAGTGCCTTTTCTCTGTCAATGGTCATTGTTCATCATAGTAGCTCCTGTGTTGAGCATCTATCTGCCTTCTGGTGGTCAGTGTACATTATAGCTACCGCTTATCAATATATATATATATACACACACACACACATATACATATACATATACATATACATATACATATACATATACATATACATATACATATACTCTTCAACTTGTTACTTTGATATGTCTTAGAAATCTTTGTATGTGAATCTATATAGACTTAATCTTTTTAAACCATGTTTTTAGCATTCCAGATTACAGAAATACCATATTTTGTTTAACCATGCTTTTTTTGGACATCACTTAGGTTGTTTCCATATACTTTTGTTACTCACAATATTATAGTAGTCTCGTGCAACAAACCTGATGTAACTCTTTTTTGGGGACTTGTGCAAGGGTTTCTCTGGCTAGATATTGAGGCACACAATGGCTCGGTCATAGGGGTGCACATTGTTAATCTAAAGCTAATGCCCAAAAGATTCTTTAAAATGAACGAATGAATGAATGAATGTTCTTCACTCTTATCAGAAATGTAATGAAAGTTCCCATTTCTCCAGTGTTACCAAAATAATATCATTATTTCAAATTTTGTCAGTTAAATAGCGAGGTGTAATAGTTCAGTGTTGGTCAAGTATGCAAGTCTCTAAATACTACTGAAGCTGAGCATTTGGGCATACATTTTTATGATTTCTTATCTACCATTGCCCATATTATTGCTTTTGACTCTTCTGTCTCTTTGAATGGACTCTTGAAGGGAATCTAAGCCTAGAAGAACTTGTGGGTCAACAATTCCCATCCTAAGAACACACCTCCACACCAGAAGAATAAGCTATATTTTCTTCTGGTCCTGAGTTTCCTTGGCCTTGGTGTCAAAAATAATACTTTGCCAATGTTTTATTTATTTTATTTTTTAAAATACATTTTATTAATTTTTTACAGAGAGGAAGAGAGAGGGATAGAGAGTTAGAAACATCAATGAGAGAGAAACATCGATCAGCTGTCTTCTGCACACCCCCTACTGGGGATGTGCCCGCAACCAAGGTATATGCCCTTGACTGGAATCAGATGCTGGACCCTTCAGTCCACAGGCTGACGCTATCCACTGAGCCAAACCGGTCAGGGCATTGCCAATGTTTTTAAAACTCCACCAGAAGTTTAAAAAAATATATATGGTAAAGACACTGGGTTTCCATCTTTGCACACCTAAAAATCATTTCTAATTGAACTTAAAGTGCCTACTCAATGTTGAAAAGTATCAGAATGTAAATTTTCTCATAAAGAGCTGAAGTTATGACCAGTAGAAAAAGGTATTTAAGCATTGTTGCTACTGTGACACATAGTTATGGTTCTCCTACATGAGAGCGCCATTCACATTGAACAATGCTGTTAGCTTAGTACACATTTTGTCTTGAATTTGCCAAATAATTGCCTCAGTGATCTGCTTCACATTGGCTATGGAATCTTGGTCGGGCCATTTGTCCTTATTTACGGCTGGATCACAGTTTCGTGACCTCAGTCAGAACCTCATCTCGATGTGAAAGTGTTGGTAAGACTCTCATAATGAACATTCATTAATTGTGGCTGAGACATCATTCTTCTGCCTCAAAGTAGTACAGCTGTATTGTTGCATAGAGAGAATTCTAATTTAGGGCTCTTGTAATTACATGTTGCCACAGTGAATATGGGCAGAGAGAGGGAATTTTTTAAAAGTACTTACTCCTTTTCAGGAAAATTCCCATCAGATCTGATCCTTGTCAATACTTAGCACCTTCCTCAGGCCAAAAGCAAACCTGTCATATTATCAGTTAACATGTTCTGATTGGAGGATAGCTCTGTCCATTTTATTTGCAGTATAAATCTCAGGAATATATCAGTAAATCCAAGTGCAGCCAGAAAAATTAGTCATCCAATGAGGGGATGGGGTCAAGAGGTGGTGGGGAGAGGTTTTACCTCCTAACTCTGTAGTATCTGGGAGAGAGACATGGAAATTTTAGGACCTCCACATACCCTCATTTGACTTTCAGATTGGAAAAGTATTTGCGGGAAATCTACTTTTACATATGATTTATTAAAGTTTCAACACAACCATGTGAGGACTATTCACACATGCTACAACATGCGTGGATCCCAGAATCATTATGTTGCGTAAAGGGAACCAGAGTCAAAGGGCACGAACACATTGATTCCATCCATATGACAACAGGCAACAATAATCTATGATGATGAAAGTCATATTGTATACCCTTCCAGTTATTTCTCAACTTATAGAAGGGAGACCTATGTGAGACTCACTATCCTAGAGTCCGTTTTCAGCATTGCCACTCACTCACTAGCTACGAGGCTTTAGGTGAATTTCAGCTCTTTCATCTCTAAAATGAAGTCCTCCCTCCAGCTCTAATTTCATGAACATTATCTACAAACCTCTCCATCCATTCTTTCTAAGGAGTAGGATTGACTGAACAGGGCCAAGCAAACTTTGTAGGTGATGGGCCTGTTCTATATATTAACTGGTGTGGTGGTTACATAGGTGTGTATGTTTGTTAAAACTCATTATGCTGTTCGCTTAAAATATGTAAATTTTACTGACTGTAAGTGTAAAAAATGTTAAAAGAAAAACTTTCTGAGTTACTCTTAAGACCTATATTTTACTTGTGAGACAACTGGTACTCAAGAAATGAAGTGATGATTTGCTTACGTTCATTGTGGGAGTTGAGGAACCTGTATTCAATGAGAACTGCACATTTTATCTTTTAAAAACTGGGAAGATTTTCACCAATTCATGATGATCTGAAAAAAATGCCTTGTACTTATATTAGAAGAAAGAAAACCAAAAATATAAAAATGTTTTCCACATTCTACTGTTTATGTGCACCTTTACATTTTACAGAGGTAACTGACAAGGAGTCCCTGGGAAATAAAAACTGTCCCTGGGAAAAACAGAGGAAGGCTGTCCAGCAGGGAGGTCATAGTGATGTCACTCAATCAAGTGTTCTGAGACATCTGCTGCGTAGAGAATGCTGATGGATGTTTTTCCTTACAGAGGTGAACAATTTGACACGGCAGCTTTCACAGTTTGTGAAGTAATTTCTAGATAAACACTCCCCACACAACTCACCTAGCATCTTGTTAAAAATACAGATTCTGATTTAGTGGGTCTGATGTGAGTTCACCAATTTTCAATTTTAATAAACTCCCAGGTGATGATGCTGTTGTTGGTCTTTGGACCACACTTTGAATGCCAAAGATGAGGTTATTAAAGCTTGAGTAGAATCTGCAATTCACTTAAGGTCTCAAACTCAAATGGCAGACAGAAATCAGAATCCCATTATTATGAACCCCTAGTTCCCCCTCTCATATAAGAAATAAAATAAGAGGGTATATAAATAAGTAAACATGTGAGACCAGGCAAAAATTGTTATAGCCTTTATTCAAATCAGATGTTTAGAATTATCTGAATGTGAGTCATTTATTCCATTTTTATTGCTGTATTTCTATGTACAGAGTTTTAGGTTAAGGTTTTCCTAAATTTCAATCTGGAAGTTACTCTTGTTATCAAGGATACATTTGTATATTATAAATTGTAGGATAAATAAAATAGTGACCCGCAGAAGTGTTAGATGACCACAACACACACACACACACACACACACATGCACGTGAAAGTTAGTTATTGATTTTGTATCCATCCTCCAAGGTGGCCTTCAATAATCCTGTAATCCTTGCCTTCTGCTATTCCCGCTATTGTGTAATCCTTTCCCACCTTAAGTGGGAATTGTCCTGTGAAGCCAATGGTGTGACAGGATGCGGCTTACTAAAACAGACCATAGAAAACAATTTGGTTTTTGCCTTGTTTGCTCTTGGGTTGTTCACTCCGGCAGAAGCCAGACACCAGATTGCAAGGATCCTCAAGCAGCCCATTTAGAGCCCCACTTGGGAAGCACTGAGGCCTCCTGCCAACAGCCATGTGACAGAGCAAATTATCTCAAAAGTGGGTTCTCCCCGCTCCAGGATTCTGAAGCACTTGGTAACTAATACGGTGTTTGAAAACAGGAAGAAACTGTATGTGTATGTGTATGTGTATATTTGGCAGATATATGACTTTTGATTTAGAAAGGGAGATTCTGTAGTGAGTCCAAAAAATATTATCTAAATATAATCACATTCTGTTTGAATTAACCTAAGTGTTCTGATTCATGATTACCAGGTCTCAGTCCCCCCAAAATAGGTTTTTCTAGTGGAGAAAACAAAACAAAAAATGTAAAATCACAAATTGGTGCATTTACTTTACATTAATGAATAAAACCAGTAAGTTATGTGATCTATTATTTATTCCATGCTCAGGTATGACTTGACGAAGCCTTAGGGGTATTGGCCGAGGAAATAGACAGGGAAGGATAAAGATGAATTATTTTAAATAATTGATAGGATTTCATAATAAATTAATTTGATGTATAAAGGAGAAGGAAGGATAGAAGATGCGTTTCAGAATCTGTGCCTATTAAATGGAAGAATAATGACACGCACCATTGAATGTAATAGATTAGTTGGGAAGATAAGGCAAGATTTTAGACATAGGGAATAGGACATACCATTCTATTTTGAGATGTACTGCGTTTTACTTAACAAGAAACCCTGGCAGAAAATACTTTCTTCTTGATTTTTAACTGTCCCTGTGTACCACATAAAAGTGATATTTTTCTCATTCTCAAACCCCATTCCCGAAAAATAGATATAGCCAACGCATTTATTTTATTTTTGAAATAAACTTAACAAGCAAGAGTTTTAGCAATATGTACACTATTATAGAGTTAGGGGGTGTCTAAAATCTAGCCCCCCCCCCCCCGTGAAAGCTCTGGTTCTTTCCAGCTGGAGCATTTGTGATCATTGAGTAGCTTTCTTCTTCACCTTGGCTGTTGGCCCAGGCCCCTGATGTCTAGGATTAGTCATTGTTTTGAAACAGGAAAGTGTTTGGTTGTGTGTTTGTGCCCCTTGGTTGGCACCTGGTAGAGTTTAGCTTTTAGCTTTGAATAATTAGAAATCCAATGCTTTAAATTCACTGAGGACTTATAAGGCTTTGAGAAATGTGTCAATATAGCCTAACTCCTAGGAGATTTATTTGTGAAACTAAATGCCAAAGTGCTAGTTAACAAATGGGTGTACAAAAATTCTAATAACTGGAACATTGCAGTATCTTTTACTACATTCCACCTCGGGGGGTGAGTTTAGCAATTAGAAGGTTACTTGGTAAGTATAAAGTTGGGGGCGACTCTAGCTCTGTAGAACAAATCCAATAGGTGGTGGTGGAGTTCGCAGGATATTTCTGCTTCTACTCCAGAACATCATTTTTAGCAACTGGAATATTTATGCCTTTAATATCGATTGTGTCCCTGTGCAGCAGCATCTCTTCCAATTGTTATTGGGATCTACTTCTTACTATGTCTTGTAATTTCTTCTTGGTCAATACCTGATTGTTTTCAGGGCCGAAACACCCAGGAGTGCCTAGTATCTTTACCATTGTAGCGCTGTTGGCCATGGAGCCTTGGGGAGGGGTGCTGGCTGGTTTTGTTTTTTTGGATGAGAAAGTAGATATGTTGATTAGGGCTTAGGGGCCAAACTGGTTTGGAATCTGCTGACTGTAGACTTCAGCTTACAAAGCTTATTGAGATCTTGTTTATTTTTGGAGGTATGAGGATTAAGGTCAATCAGAGGCAGCAGAGCTACCTCCCCATGATATGCAGAGAAGGCCTATTATCTTGTTTTTATTAAGGGAAAAATAAAAATCACTTTCAGTTGCATCACCTCTAGTAGATTTTTAAAACTAAAGCTATATCATGAACTTCCTTCCAGATCATTATTCTTCCATTATATAATGTTTAGTAGCTGTTAAAGATTTTGTTGTAGGTTTTCACTATGATTGGCAATTAAGGCCATTGCCAAAATATATTTCATTGTAACCTAGATCCTTGTTTTGTTTTATTTTCTTGTGGATGAAAATTATGCACTAAATACCTTCAACTTCTGGGTTGAGCTGCCTTTACTTCTTGTTTCTCACTGTCTATTGCATAGGGCAGGAGTGACCTTGGGGCCTTAGTTTTTTATTCCTAGACTCCTCTAGGCTTATTCTCTACTTAGTTTAGAGAATTGTTTTAACCAGTGTTTTCATCAGAGAACTGATACTAGAGGCGGATTCTGTATTTATGGGAACTGGGGGGCATGGGGGCAGGGGGATAAAAATGGTCTGTATCTCTTTAGTTTCTTGTTCTTCTAAGAGTAATTAATAGACCAGTAACATTGACATTCCATGGGAGTTAATTAGAAATACAGAATATCAGGCCCAACCCAGAGCTACTGAATCAGAATCTGCATTTAGGGTGACACTGTAGTGATTCATATGTCTGAGAGGCACTGGATAGGTTGATTGTCACTATGCCAGTAGTTCCCAGACTTGTCTTTACATTGGAAGCACTAGGGGACACCCTCAAAATGTTAATGTTGCTTCCATCCTAGAGATTATGATTTAGTTGATCTGGGACGTGGCTTGGGCACTGGAACCTTTAAAAGATTCTCACACTTGGCAGCCAAGTTTAAAAACCACTGCTCTCTGCCTCCTATATTGGTTCTGTCCTGTTTGAAAAGTGTTCTTAAGGTCCTTTCCTATCCTATTTGGGATTATAATTTTCTCTATCTATCAATTCTATTTCATATGCTTCTTATTTTGTAGAAATCCCCATAAATTTTTGTTCCATTAATAGAATATGTTCCCTTTATGCTCCAATACTGTTACAGATTTATATTTTATTCTTTAAATCTTTCTAAGAAGAATATAATCCAAGTATGATAGTTGTATATTGGGTATAGATGGTATATCTTTTACTACATTTTTCTCTTCACTGTCCGTTTTTCTTCCTGCCGTGGCCACGTTCCTCAAAATCCAACATGGCTACACCATTTTTCAACTCCTTGTTTTGAGCTCTCGGTCTACATTTTTTATTTCTCATTACATCTATTGCCATTCCTGAGGACTACAGGGATAGGGTGGTGGTGTTGTTGTTTTAACAATGACACTATTGACATTTTGAGCCAGAGAATTCTTTATGTGGGTGACTGCCAGATTTCGGCAGCATCCCTGGCCTCTACTCAATAGATCCCAGTGTCCCTCCACATCCTCCCTCCCAATTTGTGACATAAATGTTTCTAAGATTGTCAGATGTTTCACAGGGGCAATATTCTTTCTGAGTTATGGAATACCAAGCTATAACATTGTCAAACATTCGCAATGGCTAATAAACACTGAAGTCAGTACAGTTAAAAATATCACTTCACAAGTGAGACAGTCTTTCTTCATGATAGGTCCATATGTATTTTTTTTCCCCCAATGATTTTGTTCTGGGGTTGTCCCGAGTTCATGAAATTTTATTCTTTACTATTAAATGGTTCATCTTATACAGAATGAAATATCATTTAATTGTTATGAGTTTGTGACTTTTCATATGGAGAAATTCAGAGAGAGAGAGAGAGAGAGAGAGAGGGGGGGGGAGAGAGAGAGAGAGAGAGAGAGAGAGAGAGAGAGAGAGAGAGAGAGAGAAATCATAGTCCAGGGGTCTCCATATTAGAATAAGAAAAAATGCCTATTCCACTGTTGGGATTGAACTGTGGTTAAAATTGCCTTATTTTGGAAAACAAGAACACATTAACCAACATGCCGATCCTTCACTTTCCCCCCCAAGTTTAAGTATGTGAGCATTCTGTATTTATTACAGTCTTTTTGAGATGAAAGGAGTATGCATTAGAATGTGTCGGCATGAATAGACTATATATATTTCCTTTATTTCATCCCAGGGAAGTTAGCCTAGCCAATGCTTTCTGAAATGCTTACAGCTTTAATGAATCAAAGGCTCTACATGAACACAGTATAAAAACAGGTATTTGAATTATAAACAAAAGCACACATTCTGAGCTTCCTGATTTCTTTCTTACTGATGGAATTAACTGGAGACAAGATAGGTAGATCATAAGTCTACCAGCCATAGGACCCATGCAGTAGTATTCATGGAAGTGAAAATTCATGTTTCCACAGGGAAACTTCATTTTAGGTACACAGTCATGTTTTCTTTAAGCTATATTGGACATAATTCCTTCACACTTTTGAGCTAAAGCTTTAGTTAATGCTGATAGTCTTTCGTTCAGACAAAAAAGACTGCCCTGGCTGGGTGGCTCAGTTGGTTGAAGCATCATTCTGCGCATCAAAAATGGTGTAGGTCTGATTCCAGTTGGGCCACATGGCTAGGTTGTGGCTTCGATCCCCAGTTGGGTTGCATATCACATTGATGCTTTTTTCTCTCTTTCCCTTCCTCTCTCTCTAAAGACCCAATAGAAATGTATCCTTGGGATGATTTAAGAAAAAAAAAAAAAAAAGGCTGCAGATTGGCAGAGAGTGCTTGAAGCAGATTCACAATTGGAACCTCCATCCAGATGGAGGTTCTTGCTCAGTGTAGATTGTATTTCTAAAGTCAACATTTGAACACCAGCTCTCCCTCCACCCCCTTGAGTGTTGTGGGGAAATCTTTATTTCCCCACCTGCTGCCTGGTCCTTTCCCAGGACTGGCCCTCCAGCGCCTCTCTCCGGGTTCCGTTGGCCTACGCATGACCACTACTAAGAGTATCAACAGAGGGGCGTTTGATCTGTCCTCAATGTGCTGATGGAGACCCTGAAAACTTTCTTTGGCCAAATACAAACAGATCAAATTAAAAAGGGAAAGTTGGCATCAGAACTCAGGGATTTTTTTTAGGGAGCACTTAACCAGCATGCTGATCCCTCACTTCTATTTCCAAGGTTAAGAATGACAGGATTCTGTCTATATTGTTGCATTGGGATTTGAAAGGTTATAGATCTTTTATTTCATCTCCTGTCAGTTAACCCCTTCAGCTTTTCTCTCCCTCTTACTAAACTAATTGTCATGAACACTTTTGGAAACATTAGTGGCCAATAGATTTGCCCCTGTCATTTGGCTTTGCGTTCCACCTCACCTGACGTGTGTCCTCGCTTGTGGATTACATTCTCTTAACAACCTGAAACTTCACTTAGTTCACGTTTGCTTTGGCCTGAAATAGCCAAACAACCGAATCAGTGGTATAGTTGGATGCTGAAGTCTCTAGAAATTGCCTCTTTTCTTCATTTTGCAGGTTACATTCCCTGATGTGTCATGCAGTAGCATGGGCTTTTATAATGAACATTTTTGAATAAATGGATGGATATTTGCTGTATTTAAAGATAGGGCAAATTTATAGCAATAGTCATGATAATAATAATAATAGATCCAGTTATTTCCCATTTGTCCAAAACTTTCTATATGCTGGAACAAATGCTTTTTTACATGTTCCCATTTATTTATCCTCACAACAACCCTATATCATAAGGCCAGTGTAGAAAAAGCCTCTGTCTACTACCTTTTCAAATCCAATTTTGGGAACTGTGGCAAGTATGTAGATGCTCAGGCATTTCTTAAAAGGAACAGAAATGAGCTTTGTGCTCACATCATCAGCCAACTTCCTCCAAACTCTCCCTTGATGTCCCTCCCTCTCCCTAAATTCCCTCCCACAGCAGGAAATTGATAGCATCCCTCTGCCCCCATGTACCCTCTACTCTCCCAGGGCGCCCCATGATTATGCCATTTCTCTTATTTCCCCTGTCCTTCCATAGTTCCATTTCCTTCTTCCTTCAGCTGCCTGTCACCTGACCTGTCTTAGATTAGCATCCTTTTCTCAACCCAGATTTCTGATGAAAAAAATCTGAATATGAAGAAATGGAGTTTTACGGATATGAAGAAATGGAGGCAGAGACTAATTGGCCCCAGATCCCTCAGCTCATAAACAGCAGATCTGGGTCTGAACCAGGGTCTTAGTCTCTCTCTAAATCAATTTTCTCCGTGATTCTTTCCTCTGTAGATCATCCCCCTTATGTCAAGGCTTACGGTCAGATTTTATAAATTTCTAATCAACATCATTTGAGCAGAGTGGTTACTCAGAACCCGAAAGGATGAGTCTAAATGTGCCCAGAGGAGTTTGAAATGGGTAAGAAAAAACTTGTTAACAGGAAAAAACTTGCTTATTTAAAAAGGAAATAAAAATCCCTCAGGTTGTAAAGTTGGATGCAGCATCATTAAACAGGCATCCCCAGGTGCATTCTTTAAAAAGACTTCCTGGACTAAAAGGTATCTTCATCCACTTACACCACCATTGTTATTGCTACTGACCTGCCTTTCGGGAAATCAATGCAGAACACCTTAACATCTACAGATGTCACTTGCCTCAGGGCCTCAGCTCTTATTTTGTCTCTACTGAGTGAGCCACAGTGAATCAATGAGATCTGATTGTTGCTGTTACTGTAATGAAAACCCTACTTGGCGGACTCCTGCAGTTCTACTGCACCAGGCCTCCACATAGTGTGATGGTGATTTTGCACCCTGTCATGTTTTCTTAGCTTATTCCTTCCAGAAACACAGCTCAGGCTCCATATATCACCCCATTAGTCGGTGGTTCTCCACGTGGGCTGTCTATTGGTGCTACTGAGGGAACTTTTGAAAAGTACTGATGCCTAGACCCATTGCTAGTCAATTAAATCTGAATCCCAGGGATCAGGGAGGAGTCTATTGTGCAACCCCTGAGTTAAATGATGATATGTTAAGCTAAGTCACTAAATTCCCATGGTATGGTTGCTGGCCAGGTTGGCAGGAGGGATAGGAAGTACAAGGCTAGTCCATTAATACCTAAAAGAGCACATTTCAGGAAACCAGAGGACTTCTTTCTCTTAAAGGCACTTTATTTTATTTCAGAAAACGTATTAACCAAACAAACTTAGGAAAGCCTGCTCCCCACTAGAGCCCAAAAAGTAAGTCTGGAAAATTGAGTGCCTGTTGACAATAGGAAAAGGGAAAGTGTAAACTTTTGAGAGCATTCCCATGCTACCTGACGAATCACAGTCATTTCGTTTTATACAAGTGTGTTCTGTTCTTTTCTTATCCTTTCAGGATACTTAGCAGGGCCACACCTGCTCAGAGACATCTTCCTTTTCACAACAAACTGCTCCACTACTAATCTCCATGTGTTGATTCTTACTCCCATTACGGAGAAAAAAAAAAAAACACCTCTCATTTTCTGGCTTTCTCTAACCTTTTTGCTTCACTTTCATTAAAAAGATGGACTGTACTTTCCACCCACATTTTAAAAATCAAGTTAGGGCTTTTATTTCTCCCTGCTCCCTTTTCACTTACAAGTTTAGCGAATCAAATTGGAGACAAATTACTTCCTTCAGTTAAAAAAGCAAACAAAATAAGAGAGAGAGGGGGAAGAAAAAGAGAGAGAGAGAGAGAGGGAAAGAGAGAGAGAGAGAGAGAGAGAGAGAGAGAGAGAGAGAGAGAGAGAGACAGAGAGCGCGCACCGACTCTACATTCCTCATAGAGAAGTCCTGGCATTTATATTTCCTGGGAAATGCTGATATGTGAGGCAGTGACGATGCCTAAAGGGAAAATAATGACACTTGCGAATGCATTTGGTTTGTCTACATCTGGCTGCTCCCTGAACAGCGCCATGTTCATGCTACCAAATAAGCTCCCATTTTCTCTTTATTGTTAAGAGTATATCCTGGCCCCAAAGTTACGCCATGTAAATAACTGCAGTTCTAATGACTATTGAGCGGGGAATCCCAGCCTTTCATCTAGCTGCCAGCTTCGTCTGGTAAGTTAGACATAATCAATAGCAAAGTGCAGGCAGCTGCTACCACAGGGGGTGAGTCTCCCCTGAACTGAGATGGTGGTGACGGTGGACCAAGGAGGATGAGAGGCATGCGAACCCGACCTGAACCATGCCCTCACCTGGAGGAAGGGGCATCTCACCTGAAGCCTCTTGCAAAACAACCTAGCACAGTCCAGCTTGGGTCAGCCAAACCACCCTCACCTGCAGGCCCATGAGCAAGAAATAAATGCTCCTTGATATAAGCTACTGAGTTTCAGGGTAGTTGTCACTCAACATCATTGTAAGAAATCTGATTGGTGGTCTCTGTTGTAAGCCAAAGCATCATAAGCAATTGCTAAATTCCTTGTTGAAACTGCAGCCTCTACAGCAGTCTCCGGAACAAAACTGAGGCAGAGTGAATAACCTGCCCATGGTCCCACAATCCATGGTTCACATTGCTGCGAGTCCAGCTCAGGGTGTCTGATCATCTAAAGTGTGGGTGCAGCCATTATACTTCATTGTCTGCCTGTTCGAACTGACATCCATTTCAAACACTAGCCTTTCCCCCAGAAAGCCAGAAAACGAGAGCCTGTTCTGCCACATGACAAAGGGCTACCCACGGACACTTTGCTACTCCGCACATGTCTTGAGCTGCTGTTCTGTCTACTTTGGATAGATATTCTCTCTGAAACTCTTTCAGAAGTTTCTGGAAAGTATAATGTGTTCCAAAAGCTGTCATCAGTCAGAATTCCTTCCACAAATCCAAGGGGCCACTTCACCACCACCTCAGTTCATTGGAGACACTCTGTTGTTGCAACTGCCTCCACTTTGCTATTATTTCTAACTTGCCAGAGGGAGCTGGCAGCCAAATGAAAGGCTGGGATTCCCGATCGATAGCCATTAGAACTGCAGTTATTTATTTACATGGAGTGACTTTGGGGGCCAGAGTATGCTCTTAACAATAAAGAGAAAATAAGAGCATATTTTGGTAACATGAATATAGCTTTCTTCAGAGAACAGCCAGATTCAAGAAAAAAACGCATTTGTGTAATGTCCTTACCCCCCATGTTCGCTCCCCCTCCCCCACATCCTCATTGCTTCGCATATAAGTACTTCCCAGGAAATATAAATACCAGGACTTCCTAGATTGGACAACCTCTCTCTCTCTCTCTCTCTCTCTCTCTCTCTCTCTCTCTCTCTCTCTCAGAATTTGTTTGTTTGCTTTTTGAACTGAAGGACATAATTTAAGTCACCAATTTGATTCAACAAACTTAAAAGTGAAAAGAGAGCAGGGAGAAATAAAAGACCTGACTTGATAAAAAATCTGAAAAAAAAATTACAGTCTATTTTTTTTTTTAATGAAAGTGAATGGACTGGAGAGCAAAAAGGTTACAGAAAGCCAGACAGGAGAGTTTTTTGTTGTTATTTTTTCCCAGAATAGAAGTACGTAGAGTACTTTGTTGTGAAAAGGAAGATGTCCCTGAGCAAGTACACAGTCCTGCTAAGTATCCTGAAGTGACAAGAAAAGAGCAAAGCACATGTTTATAGAACAAAATGGTTGTGATTCATTGAGGTAGCGTGGGTGTATTCTTCTTTTCCCTCTAACCAGCAGGTGCTCGGTTTTCTAGAGCTACCTTTATCCTCTTCATGCCTTCCACACGGCCGGCTGTGCTGCTTCTCCTCCTGTGCACAGTTAGGATGTTTACTGAGCATGTACTATGAGCCAAGCATGCCTCTGAGCACAAATATTACATCTTCAAATTCCCAGCAACTGAAACCAAAGTCATTAGTTCTCTTCTATACCTTTTCTTTTCTGCCCACGGTAGAGACCTGAGAATTGCCCACAATGTCTTTCTCCTCTGACACCCACATGGCCAGTCACCCACTGTCATAAGTCTGGCACCTGGACAGCTTCTGAACCTCTTCCCTGGTGTCTTTCTTTAGTCCTTCCTGGTTTCTCGAGTGCCTGTGGCTCTAACCCTTAACTCCCCTTCACACCTTCCTCTCCTCCCACGCCATGCATTCTTTTTTTTTTTTTTTTAAATAACAGTTGACTTTCAATATTATTCAGTTTGAGTTTCAAGTGTACAGCACAGTGGTTAGACAGTCATATAATTTAGAAAATGATTCCCCAATATTTCAAGTACCCGCCTGGCACCATACATAGTTATTACAATATTATTGACTATATTCCCCGTGCAGTACTTTACATCCCAGCGGCTGTTTTGTAACTGCCAATTTGTACTTCTTAATCCTGTCACTTTTTTCACTCAACCCCCGAATCCCCCGCCCCTCTGTCAACCATCAGTCTGTTCTCTGTGCCTATGACTGTTTCTATTTTTCTTTGTTCACTTATTTTGCTTAAGATTCTACATATAAGTGAAATCACATTGCATTTGTCTTTGTCTGGCTTAGTTCACTTAGCATAATAACATTTTATTCTTCATTTTATCTCTAACGTTATTTTCTCAAATAATCAAATATAATCAATCACTTTACTTGCTCAGATTAAAACCTCTAGGGTGCCCCTTCTTATGTATAACATCCATTTTCAACCTTTTTCTTCTCATGGCACACATAAACAAATTGCTGAAATTCTGAGGCACACCAAATATATATTTTCTGCCTGACAAAAACATAGTTATAACTTTAATTCATTCACACTGGACAGCTATTGTTGTGTGGGCTGTTGTCATTTTTTCACTTGACAATCTAAGGGAAAAGAGGACAGTGCCCCTAACTAAAGAGTCAGGTGTTGCATGTTTTAATGGTTCTTGTGGCACACCAGTGTGGTGCACCGGTTGAAAATCGCTGGTCTATAAGGCAACGTCCATAACCTCTTATCATGGTTTAGGAAGCATTTCACTAGATGGAGCCCAGCCTGCCTCTCTAACTTCATCTCCTGCTATCTTCCGTATGCATGGCCTGCACTGCCTTCTCTTTCCTAATTCTTTTTTTTTTT
>PVJC01011606.1:0-41241 GCA_004026665.1 Murina feae
TGGGAATGGGCAGATACAGGCCACAGATCTCATCTTCTAATTTCATATAGTGCCACAAAAACCCTATAAATTATTCTATTCCCCTTTGGTTCAGCAAGAGAAAAGCAAAACCACAGCCTCCTTGAGGACCTTGTGCTAATGTTTAATTATCTTCAAGGCCAACATGATGCCCTTGTTTAATTAAATTCTATGGATACAATTGGAGTCCTTGACTTCTTGGGGAATTCTTTTATAAATAAAGTATGGTAAAATAGACATAACCTAAAATTTACCATCTTAACCATTTTTAAGGGTACAGCTCAGTGTTAAACAGTCACTCTCCAGAATTCTTTCATCTCAAAAAACTAAAACTCTATACTCGGTAAACAACTGCCAATTGCCTTCCCACAGCCCTGAAGCTGCCATCCTACTTTCTGTGGGTGTGAATTTGGCTCCTCTAGTTCCTCTTGTCTGTGTCTCTCTGAGGTTGGCTTGTTTCACTTAGCATGACCTCTTGAAGACTCACCCATATTGTAGCATGTGCCAAGTACTATTTCACTGTGTATGTACACCACATTTTACTTATTCATTCACCCACATGTGGACACTTGGGTAGCTTCTACCTTTTGGTTAATGACAATTCTCATGTTTTTTTAGGGACAAAGAGCAAACATGTGCCACCCACCTTGTAATAATTCTTAATTTGCTTATGAAATCCCTTTGTATCCTTGTCTTCTTCAAGAGAAAACAGATAAGCTTTGCTAGTTTTCTTTATAATTTTGGTTTCTACCCATTCATGCATCTCCATGCTTATTATAAACATCTTCACATCCCTTTTATTATTTACAGGTGAGATTGGAATAGACTACACCAAGCATGTCAAACTCAAAAGCTAACATGGGCCAAATAAGCAAGGCATGTGGCCCGAGGGACACAAGTTTGACATGCTTGGCCTAGAAGCTAAGGCCTCTTGGGGTCTATCCTTGCCATCTTCCAGTTGAATTTCTCACTCCCACCCCAATGTTTTCTGTCTTCAGCTGAACAGAATTTTCTGCCCCATCGTCTGCCACATAGTTCTGCAAAGCTCTTGTCATGGAGGGGCTGGTTCAGTCACTGCCCTTCTTGACCATACCCTGGCACCAAGCCGGCCATGGCACATACTTCACTAGAGTAGGGAAATACGGTTCTATTCTTTCCAAACACTTTGAGATATGGTACTCCAAAGCACACGTGCATTCCATCTTATGTGAGAGACGAGCCCTCTTCTGAACACTAAAATTCAAATTGCAATAAGAAAATGAATGAGGAAATTAAAAGGGACATTGCTGCTTTAAGAAAACTGTCCTGAGTCCTTTTACAAAGCAACCATTCTCTACACTGTATGCTCAATTAGGATCTGTTTAGACTATCACTTCATCCTTTTTGGAAAAGTAGTCTGCAGTCAGTTTATAGTAAACCTGGACCCCACCCCATGCTAACCCAGTGACTTTTCTCATCCTGTGGATGACAGTAATTAACGTGTTTTTCTTCTGAAATTCTATTTTAGCTTTTCCTCTTCTAACTCCCCCTCATTGGGATAGCATTTTCCCTACTCTATTGAGATAACTTAAAATATGGTTTCTTTTTTCAGAGATAGTAGTTGTATTTCCTCTGGCCCAGCCCAATCTGCAGCTTTAATCTCTGCTGACCGGCTGCTGGGGACCGGCCTCCCCCTGTGACCCAGGGAAGGAAAGCTGAGACCGCCAGCCAGTAGCTCCGGAGTGAAGGATGTTATCTCTATTTCACAGGCCAAAATAGGAGGTCGAGTAGTTAAAAGTCAGAGATTCCAGGAAAGGAGGTGAAAATGCTGCCTTTTTAAAAATCAACATATTGTTTTTGTTGTTTTTTTAATTGTTCTTATCACTTTAGTGATATTTGATGTTTGCTTTTACATCCCAAACTTTTTCACACATCTGATCAAATTTCCTTCACTGAGATATTCCCACAGTTTCTGGATAGATCTCCTGCCTCATCTGATGAAAGTGTAACCTAAGCTTCCAGAGTGGGTTGGCCTAGCCAATCTCTCAAGTCCATCGAAGGGAGGTGCACAGTGACAAAATCTGTGAAAGTGCCTCCTGGTGGCACTGGCATAACTCAGAGAGAAATGGCGGCCTGCAGTTCCTTGTGCACTATTTAGTTACCATTACCAGATCTTAGTATAGTTAAGAAATGGAGAATATGGCACATTAAAAGTTCATTTGAAAAGGGAAATTCAGATTTCTTAAAAAAATAAAAAAATAGCTATCAGACATCTAATTATCATTTTTTCCCTTTCAAAAAAAAAACACAACAATTTAAAGACAACCTGACTGCAATATCAAAGAAAGCAAAAATGGGGAAAACCTACATCATTCAATTGAGGCACCGTCAGGCCACTAGGTTGCCACGAGGCTGGAGAATCTGCGCCAGGTCCAAGGCAGAGTCCAAGAACCAATCGTGATTTCTGAGCTAGGCTTCCAGGGAATCCGCCTGGAGTGCTGGGGAAGTAGGAATGGGAAGTTATGAATGAAATCAAACTGGCCACTAGTGATCACTTCTTAAACCTGGATATAGGGCACTGAGATTTATTTATGTTACGGTTCTTTTTATTTTTGTGTATGTTTGAAATTTTTCACAATATACAGGTAGGAAATAGTAGAGGTGAGAAAAATTATAGGAAGTCAACAAAAGCAAACCCACATATCTCAAGTACATTCTTTTCTTACAAAGTAGAAATTAACAAAATTACCACACACATGCTCACACACAAAACAAAACAAAACAAAACACATCAAATCAACCATTACAGTTAAAAATAAAAATAAAGAATCAATCCTAGATAATGCTTGGACCATAATGGAAATAACAAGTGCAAAATGCAATTCCTAAATAATCAAGTTATGAAAGTTACAGCTATACATATTAAAACTTATGGAATTTTCCCTAACCAGAATGTTGGCCCTTGGACTGAAGGGTTCAGGGTTTGATTTTGATCAAACGCACATACCTGGGTTGCAGGCTCAGTCCTTGGCCCTGGTGGGGGCACATGTGAGGGGCAACCAGTCGATGTGTCTCTTTCACATTGATGCTTCTCTCTCTCTGAGTCCCCCTCTCTTTTCCATACTCTCTAAAAATCTGGAAAAATATCCTTGGGTGAGGATTAAAAACAAAGACAAAAAAACTTGTGGAATTGGACTAAGTCTGTACTTAAAGGGAAATTAGTATCCTCAAAATACTATCATTAATTGAGAAGGGAGATGGAAAATAAATGAAATAAGCAGTCAGTTACATAAACTAGAAGAATAACAAAGCATAACTAGAAAAAAAAGTATACAGGGGCATTAAAAAGACAAAAGGGAAACCAGTGAATTAAAGAAGATAACCTAATAGAGAAGGCAGAAAGATAGGCAGAAAACGCTAACCCAGCCCCTCAACTGGGTGATTTTTTTGAAAAATATTTATTGCTAAACTTTATACAATATGAGGCAGAGTATTACAAAAACAAACATACAAACCAATAACCAGGGAAGAAACTAAAAAGAGATTTGAAGAATCTAGTTCCTTTGCTACCCTCCCTCTAAAAGTGCCAGGATTAGATGGCTGTGTACGTGACATGCATCAAATTTTGAAAGAATAAAAAATTATTTTGCTACTTAAAGTTTTCTAGGATACATAATAAGAGGAAGCTTTTCTGGACTCGTTTTGTTTGTAGAATAATTCATATTTTAACAATTTATTAAGCTATTAGTCAAAGGAAAAACTGCAGAAACATCTCATTAATGAATATAGATGAAAAATCCAAAATAAAGATGATTCAAATGCAGGACTACATTAACAGAATAATATACTGTGATCAAAAAGAATACATTCCAGGAATAAAAGTGAGTCCAATATAAGGATATTTATAAGTTTGATTTTTCTTATTGATGAATAAAATGACAAAAGACATTCAGTTATTGTCAATCCATAAAATAGAGTTATTTTAATATTGATTTGAGGAACACCTATTTCTTGTAAAACTTGAAACTGGAAAAACACTGCCTTAACATATACATATTCATTATGTATTTCCTAACAAATAGTGGATTAATGACAGTACACTTAAATTGGAAGAGTAAATAGGGTTTCTCTGTCTGGCTCATAAGTTTTGACTGGCCCTGAGACCCATCCGTTCCCAGGAGGAAAGCATGCTTGAACTGGGTGGCAATATCCACTCTACAAGAGTCCCCTGGGCTCTGGCTGGATAGCTCAGTTGGTTGGAGTATCATCCAGTTCACCCAAGAAGTGGCGGATTTGACTCCCTGTCAGGGCACATACCCCTTTCCTCTCTCTAAAAAAATCACACACAAAAAATCAAAATATTCTAGTATGATTTGTGTGTGTGTGTGTGTGTGTGTGTGTGTGTCTCACAAAGTGATTCTAACATTCATCAGGAAGAACAGACTGACAAGACTCACCAAGAATGTTTGGAATAGGGTCAGAATTTACTTTGATGCACATAAAAATGTGCTCTAATATGATAATAGCCCTATAATTGGGCCAATGAAGAGAAGCAGCAAGATATTTAGAATATTGTAGTAGTGACATTTGAAATTATTAGATTTAAAAAATGGATTATTTAATGTCTTGTTTGTTACAGGAAAATTCCAGAATTATAGAGAATTACTTTGTGTAATATGCTATGGTATGATATTAAATACTAGGGGCCCAATGCACACATTCGTGCACCTTAAAAGGAACTGTGGGCCGAGAGGCTGCAGTAGACACAGGGGCAGGTCTTGGCCCATCTTCCACGCCCCCACCTGGCCCCTCCTGCCACAGCCCAGTTCTCTGTCGGCCAGCAGCCCCGCTCCTGCCACTGCTGGTCCCAGGTGCTGAAGGTGCCAGCCCCACTTGTACCCACTGAAGGCATGAAGCAGTTGGAGCTGGTCCCAGCAGTGGGTGCAAGTGGTGGCTGCTGCCTCCATTGCCCCTTAGGAGCAGGAGGAGGTGGAGAAGCTTCAGTGGCGATGTGGGCTAGCAGCTGCCACTTGCACCGCTAATGGTGCCGAACGATTGGGACTAGTGCTGGGCACTGGCAGTGGGTGCAAGTGGCAGTCTCCTGCACTGGCAGCAAGTGCGAGTGCTGGGTGGGACCTCAGCGCATGGGAGTAAAGAATTTTCAGTAACCACCAGAGGCTCGCCCAATGACAGCGGCTGGCAGCAACTTTGGTCTGGCTCACCTGCTCACCTGCACCATGGCACTCTGGCCGACACTCTCCCTGTTCTGTGCATACTCGCTGGTGGCCAGCACATGTCATAGTGACCCGTGGTTCCGGTTTTTTCGCCATTCAGTCTATTTGCGAATTAGCCTTTTATTATATAGGATAATTGCTTTGTTTTTAAGAAAACTACAGAAAGTATTCAGGGTATTTTATTGCCATCTCATAGCAGTGTGATTGTGTTTATTACAATATTCTAATTCACATAAATTAATTTGATCAAGCTTATTTTCTACAGCATTGTGGGTTGGTAATAATAAAAAAAATTAGCATTTATCCTGTGCCAGGCATTTTTCTAAAGTATTGGGGTACATTAACTCATTTAATCATCACAATCATCATCTGAGATCAATATTATTATTATTATTATTATTATTATTATTATTTCCCATTAAACACGCAGGCACCTGAGGTTCCGCAGTCACACGTCCAGCAGGAGGGAGAACTAGGATGGTGCCACAGTCCCGCTCCCAGTATATACTCACCCCCTCCCCTTGGAATGAGCTCTCTGTGTAAACCAGGGCCAGTCGCTCTGTTTCAGGCTCATGTGCCTTTTTCTTCCCTCAGGGACCTGATGCCCAGAACCCTGGACGGACAGATCACCATGGAGAAGACGCCCAGCTACTTCATCACCCGGGAGGCCCCCGCGCGCATCTCGGCCATGTGCAAGGACACCAAGCTCATCGTGGTGGTGCGTGACCCGGTGACCAGGGCCATCTCGGACTACACGCAGACGCTGTCCAAGAGGCCCGACATCCCCACCTTCGAGAGCTTGACGTTCAAAAACAGGAGCACGGGCCTCATCGACACGTCGTGGAGCGCCATCCAGATCGGCATCTACGCCAAGCACCTGGAGCACTGGCTGCGCCACTTCCCGCTCGGCCAGATGCTCTTCGTGAGCGGCGAGCGGCTCATCAGCGACCCGGCCGGCGAGCTGGGCCGCGTGCAGGACTTCCTGGGCCTCAAGAGGATCATCACCGACAAGCACTTCTACTTCAACAAGACCAAGGGCTTCCCCTGCCTGAAGAAGGCCGAGGGCAGCAGCAAGCCCCACTGCCTGGGCAAGACCAAGGGCCGGACCCACCCCGACATCGACCCCGAGGTGGTGCGCAGGCTGCGTGACTTCTACCGGCCCTTCAACCGCAAGTTCTACCAGATGACCGGGCACGACTTTGGCTGGGATGGATAACAATGTAATTTAAAAAGAAAGAAAGAAAGAAAAAAAGAATCAAATATAATATATTTTTTTACCAATCGGTAGAGAAAAGGCAGTTTAATATTTGTGCTGAAAATATTTCTTGCAGTAGTTTTTCCAATGAATGTTAAGAGATTGTCCTCACTTCTGACCCCATCTTCATGTGTTTAACTTAACACCAAACATTTGGATAACAAAAAATGGAAAACTTTACTCATCTAAATATTTTCCACCTTTCATTTTTATTCGATGTTTTATACGCATAATCATAATGTGAGAGCATCAGTTGCCATTAAAACTTTTAAGAGAACTCTGAGGGGTACTCAGCCTCTCTCTCTGGCTTACAAGGCCCAGGCAAAATTGATCTCTAGCCTTATGTATTTCTCCCTTTCAGTATTTTTTTCTTCTATGCCACTTTCTCTAAAACTATTTCCCAACTAATAATACTGTATGGTTTTACACCACTTCAGTTATCACAGTGTTTTTAAAATAAAACATATTTTGATCCTTATACTACTGTGTGGTACAAGAACATGGTACCTAGAAGTCATTATCCCCATTTTACAGATAAGGAAACTTGAGTCTCAGGGAGGTTAAATAACTTATCTTAGGGCCAGATGGTGACTCCTGGACAACCCTTCTTTCACTTGTTCTTTATCACATGCCATTTTTCCCAGGAGAATTGGAAATAAACATCTGTACCTTTAAAACCGGTTAGCCAGGTTGGACATGGGCTCAATGGGACGGAGAAGGTTTCCTCTGGCTTTCTTAGTGCCAGGCTAGCCCTCGGCTCTTGGTCACACCACAGTATGCTCCAGGAGAACATCAGACCTGCTCACACATTCTGTTAAGAGCCAATCTCGGTTTGAATGAAGCTGAGAGAAATTACTGGATTCTTGTATCGAGAACAAGGGGGACAGTCATGCTGGCAACAAGACAGGGTGGTAGGAGCACAACTTACCTATTTGTTGTTTTGACCTGTCTATCATTTTTTTTTTTAATTAAGAAAAAGCCATTTTTGTAAGAGCTTACAAGTATGAATCTCATTTTTATTTATCCCTTTTCTTACCAGAGAAAATCTGCTTCTGGTTGTGATATCTCATTTCTAACCTTGGAGCTAGCACTAAAAATGTATCAATAAACCTCTGTTACCATGTCCTTATTTTTCATGGGTGGAGGACAGTCAACTTTGACACTTTATTTTCCCCCACGTCCTATTCATACCTAGTCTAACCTAATATTCATTAATATTTGGGAAATAGTCTCAGAAATGCAGGTGGGTAAAAATGGTAGGTTTTTTTTTCTCCTCCTTTCCCATCTGTTTCTGCCCATCCCCCATTAAAATATCGCAAATAAATCAATTGTTTATTAAAAGGATTCCTTTCCTCTCCGAGTGGGCATTAACAAGATTAGCATTAATGGGAATTAAATTGGTTTAGAGAGGAGCACATATGCATGAAATATATAAAACATGTATAATTAGCCTGTCGGCAACATTTTATTACAGGTTTAAACCCAAGAGGAAAATGTTTCCTCTCTCGTGGAATTTTCCCTGTACCTGCGCGAATTTAAAGGACCAAACACTCTAGTATTCTAACAGTGAATTCTTTTTCTTCTCCAGTGTTGTCAATCAAAAGAAACTGACATTTTGAGTATGCAGTACAATTTCCCATGCGTTGCATCAGGAAGTATTTCTCGAGAAGACTAACACAGGATTAAAAGGGAGGTGGGGTGGATCATTTAAGTTTCTAGATATTTCATGATTGCTCCAAGTCTTTGGCTCTCTTTATTTATTCCCACCTTTAGGAGTTCAGTAAACCCCAAATCCAGGTCCCTTTTTCCAGGGGACCGCCTCCCCCCAGTGTCCTCAGCTTTCCAGTGCCACAGCCTGTCTTTGTTCCACTAGAATTGCCACTACCAGCAACAAGATACTCATTTTGAACTCTTTATCTGTTTTTCTTGACTCGTTTTGTTTGTGCTTCTGACCTTTTATAAACATTTGTTTGACATAATGCAAAAGCAGCTTGCACAAGGAAACAATTGTATTCAGCAATCTTCATCTTTTTTGTGTGTTAAGAAACAATAATAAAAAAACACAGAACTGAGTGCAAATAATCTCTTCTTGCATGTAGATTTTTTTGGTTCATATTACTTTTTTTAAACGAATGACTACGCAGCACTCTAGGAAAACATGACTTCTAAGATTTCATGATGGTGTTAGAAGTTTCAGATTCCAGAAAGAAAAATGTGTAAAGATCTAGAATCAGTGTACACTGTTTCCTCCAGAAAAGGACTTTTCCGTATCTGCTTCTCTGTGGCACTTGCACTCGCTGTGCACGGACTTGGGTTCAGATGTCTCTGTCCATTTAGCCACACTCAATAGTAGGTTTTGCTGCTTCCACCTGGCTGTCTGCTCCACAGCCTTGCCTACTGACAGCCTTAACTCATCCTCAAAGTGAAGAATTGGCTCCAGAACCACCAGAGTCCACAGCTTCTTTCTCAGTAGTTTTCCTTATGAGGTGATATCTACTGTGTGTAAAACCTCCCAATAAATTTGAAACTAGTAAGGAAAATTAATTTTATCCTAATAACTGATTAATGAGCTTCTAGAGAATAGATGTTAAGTACTCTAGGAGTATTAATCCCACTCTAATTTCCCCATTTCCAAAAATACTTAAAGTTAGAATAAACCTCAAGTGTCCTTTGGATCACACCCCCAGTTGGCATTTGTACTCTTTCTTGAACTGGGCGTGAAAACATTGATGTGTCTGTAAATTCTTGGTTTTGCAGTTGTTAAGAGGATAAATTCCCGCTCTGCGCATTGATCCTGCTCTGTCAGACCTTACCCTAAAGTACCTAAATTCAGTGTGTGAACAGATATGTCTGTAAGTAATAATACCTTAGAGTCATGTAGCAGACCAACCTCTGGAATGCAGCATTTCATCTTCAGCGCCAAGCAGCTCTCCACTCTCATTGGCTCCACTTTACTGTTGAGGAAACGAATCCTTAAGACAAAAGCTGCTTTTGCAGCCCAAAACCATGACTAGAGGAGACATTTGGGTTTCCCGAAGGTGGTGGCAGGTAGGGTACTTCTGGTGGGTTAGTGCCAGGGACTCTGTTAAACATCTCACAATGCAGAGGCGAGTCCCGGTCACAGAGTCACCCACCCAAGGGCCAGTGGTGCTGAGGCTCCCGGTGGAAGAAGTACACCCGTCACGGGTAGTGTGCGTCTGAACCATGTCTAGGAACCAGGTTCTAGAGAATGCTTGATGGTAACTTTCCACTCACCTCTCCGGGTTTTTCTCCTGAAAACTCTTCTCTCTGTAACTGTGCAGTGACTGCACCATAACAAACAGATGGACGTTTCCTGTTGCGCTTGGCCAGCAGGAGTACCAAAGAGAAACAGCAAGGAACTGGGCGTTCACGTTGATACAGGAGCAGCTTGTAACAAGCAGATAATTATGTTTCCATGAAGTGGAATCAGTTGGTTTCAGTTGGAAAACGACCTTCCAGTAAGACATTCCCAAAGGCCTGTTCAAGTTCGAGTCCCTCAGTTTCGATTTGCCTCCATGACAGTGCGGGACAGTATTTCTTGTCACCAGACACAACCAAGTGACAAGAGCTAGGCTCTAAGCAGCTGTTTTCAGATGGAGGTGCTGTGGTTTACAAATGCCCCGAGTTGCTGAGTAACAGCCAAGGAAGGACAATTCCCACTGGGACACATTTTCTAGAAACCTGGGAACTTAGTATCTAATCACCATAGAACTGGGACAGAGAAGAGCTTAGAGTTCGCAAACACAGACATGTGGGGCTGAGGATCAGTGCAAGTCTTGGTGCAGAATAAAGGGCTCTACCTATCCCCTCCTCTTGCATCTCGGGGTCACTGAGGAAGAATCTGACTTCAATAACCCAAACATCAAGCCCTCTCAGGGAGACATCAGCATGACAGTACAATCTGTGGTCCTTAAAATACCTTCGTCAACAGGGAAACAGCTCTGCACTGAGAATCTCAAGTACATGGGTGGGAAACACGGAGGGTGAAAATTTCACCCTTTTGTCACGGAGTTTGAGAAAGGGAGGCCTTTCCTCTTAAAAAGAAGTGAATTTTGGGAAATTTCAGAGCAGTGCATCTTCACACGAAGTGTAGTAAAATAACGAATTTTTACCGATGCCAAGAGGAAATAAAACTGGAAGTAGAAATCGCTTCTAATATATGGATCCATTGTGGTGTATTTAGCATATTTAATTAGTCTGTTCCAGGCTATCACCCTAATTTTCTAGTTTAATTTCTAACTGTTGGTTGTGTCGTTTTAATAGCTATATGTTTCACAGCCTACTTTACTCTAGTTTCACTGTCAAATAAAAGGTAATGATAAATCGGGAGCCTACTTTTCATCCCCAGATTCTTGGGTTTGCTACCTTCAGTGCCTTCAAAGGATCAGATATGAGAAGTGGTATCGTTGATTGGCTCTGCTGGCTGGGACATGATAGGCTAGATTTCTATCTGGGTGTAAGCTGGTAATTCCTGAGAGAGCTTTAAAGTTCCTGTCTGGTTCCCAGCGTGACAAACGAAGCCCATGTGTTCGGGTTTCTCCCAAAGTCACTCATAGTAAACCTAGAGTGTTCACTGCCCCTGGGGTCTCACTTCCACAACAAAAAGGAGGGATGTGTCTATCTCCCTCCCACCTCCCATCTCCTTGCTTCTTCCACCTTGCTGTGCCTTCTCTCCCTGCTGTGTCCGAGGATGCCCGGTACCCCAGCCTCTTCTAGCCTAAGTTCTGTCCTCTCTTCAAATGCACCAAACCCAATGGTGTCCACTTCCTACTTCAGGTTCCTGGGGAAAACCTTGTAGTCCAACTTGGGCCACTGCTCTCAGCTTCAGTCCTAGGGAAAGCCGTCCAAGTATTTGATGCATATCCCCACACGGATGAAGGGCAGATGGGTTTATCTTTCCCCAAGAGTATTTACTGTAGGAAAATGGGGCCCAAAGGGAGAGGGATGGTGTAGGAAAGCAAGGGGGCCCCTTTTGGACAGGAGATGGAGGTGCTGTTGGAAGGTCACTTACCTGCTTCCATGTCCCAGCCCTCACCACTGACCTGAGGAACTAGGGTCAGCCACGCGGTGTTCCACTTCTGAAAGCTTGTCTGCCTCTGGTCTGGGCAGCGGCATTCTCTCCACCTGTTTTCCCATAAACCCTTATGTAAGCTCAGGTTTCTTTCTTGCAGGCCTGCAGCAGCTGGTCAACCAGAGGACAGGAGGAAGCAAGACAATTGTACAGTCATTTCACTGCAAGTTTTCAGAGGGAACAAGAGAAGCCTCGTTCTTATTTCAGATGGCTTAATCTTATACCAGATCACATGTTTTTTGTCATGAAAAGTCCAACTCAATATCCTACAAAAATAATCTTACCTTTAGATGGCATGACTCCAAGCACTTTACACCCCACTTAGGTTTGAATAGTTTTTTTTTTTCCTTTTTCCTTTCTTTCTAGATACAAAGTGTGCGCATCTGCTATAGCTCCTTTCCACTCCAGGACCACTCTCACCTGAGTGACTGACAAACATCTCTCAGCCGCGTCTCTCCATGTCATTCTTCCTCCCATTCCATTTCTCTTCCGAGTGAATTGTTCCCCTTCAGTATTTTCCTGTATCAAAATCTTTATGCCAAAATGTCATCTTGATCTCTTAACTCCCCCCAACCCTCCTGAGCCTTCCAGCTGTAGTTTGACAGTCTGTTCAATGCTGTTCTGCCTCTGTATCTATTTATGTTTATCAATTTATAATGGTCTTTATTATCCATAAATAAGTGAGATTGTGGTATTTTTCTTTCATTGACTGGCTTATTTCACTTAGTATAATGCTCTCCAGCATGCATATAAGCATAATCAATGGACACAAGACACTGGGGGGGTAGGGGAGGAGGGGGAAAGGTCAAGGGGAAAAATGGAGACTTATTTAACACTCTTTGTAATACTTTAAGCAATACAACAAAATTTTTAAAAAAGAGTGGGCATTTTACAGGATCACACGTGGGGCAAGGGACATAGCCTTTATATTTAGACCTCTAGTTCTCATTTGCTGAGAACTATTTGGTCACCTATCCTATACTAAAGGCCCGTCCCTAGGCCTGGCCTGCAATTAGGGCTTGTAGGGCGCAGCTATAGGTTAAGCCTTGGACTGACTTGTTGGCAAAGCCACAAACATGTCCCAGCTTAGAGGGCACAGTCCCTTAGCATAATTAGGCTTGACCTTATGATGCTCCCTAGATCTTATCTGGGCAGCTAATGGGCTGTGGGAGATGCAGCAAGTGCTGCCAGAACCAGTGAAACTCACAAGAACATTGTAACTATGGTGACCACTACCTTGTTTACCTCTGGCTATAAAATAAAGGCTCAGCTTGCCTCTGGATATCTCTGTGGCCTCAACCAGGCACAGAAGATCCACCTAGAAAAAAAAGTCATCTTGCAGCTTTAATGTTGTTTGTTTGTTTGTTTGTTTTCTTTTTATTCCTCCTTTCTTGTCAACGTGACTCTTGTTACTTTTTCCCTTTTTTTAACCATCTGTCCCCAGAATGATACCTTATTTTTTATTTCAAAACTCAGCCTTTTGTCTACCTGCCTTTACCTCCTTCCCCTTTCCTTAGATTGTGCCCTTACCTCTTAGGAACAGTTCTCTCTTGAGAAAGTCCCTTCCCCGGCCTCCAGCATGTGCCTTCTGATCCCCTCTGCCGCCCACTGAGATGCAGCAGTCCTCCGTGGCACTGGCGCCCACTGTATTGAACTCCTCTGCTCTGCTTCCATCCAGCGGTAAACAATGAGCTCTCTTTCAGACTCTTTGGCCCTTGCTATTTGATGAGGTCATTATTAGAAAGTTCTGTATCAACAAAATAAGCACTATGACCCAGAGCCATAGAGAATGAATACACAGAAAAACTGGAAGCAGATCTGCTTCTCCCAGCCCCACTCTGTCCTCTAACTCAGGCAGCATGTCCCCCACGTGGTAACAATGCCCGGATTCCATTTCCCTCATGTTTCTTCCATGCTACATCCTCTGTTTCCAACGGGTGCATTCTCTGCTTTTTTCATGCCCATTCATTCCAACAACGCTTCCATTATTTAATTGACTCAGTACCAGTTTCTCCGGCCTGATCGTCATCATTTTTACCAGTGCCTTCCTTATTTCTGTCACTGCCACTCTGCTGTTTCTGGTGTCTGCGCCTGCCTTTTCCTGACACCTATCATCTTCCTAAGCAGCCCTTCTGTATTTCCTACATCACTTAAAACTTTTCTCTACGCACTGTGTGAGGCCAGAGATATACCTCTATTGATACATAATATGATCATGTAATCATTAAATTTACCACTACCACTGTGTGTGTGTGTGTATCCTGAAAGGAAACCATAGTTTTTCCATCCATTTTCTTGACTCTACCTTCCATTTTTAAATGACATTTGTTCCACTCATCAGCTCTTTCTGTGCTTTGGTGATGAAAACTCATATTCCGTGGGTAATTTTGTGAATAGCCCTGATCTGACGGAATAATGAGGTCTTGCATGAATCATTCAGGACCAATGAACCTCAGTTTTCTCATTCATTGAAAAAATGCAGGGGAAAAACTATGCTGGAAGCCTCATGCCAGCAGAAATGTGTGCAAACATCGTATGCGTGGGGCTGTCAGAATCATTATTTTCTGTCTCTTAAAATGATTATCACTAAATCAATCACTTTCCTTATTTCCCATAGGGCACTGAAAACTCTTAACAAAAATGTGCTTTTATTAATAAGAATCAGTGCTGGCAGCCCCCAGATGCCCCTTCCCCTGCACACAGGCTGAGGAGTGGCGCTTGCGCTGACCTGGGGCTCCTTCCTGCTCTTGCAGCCCTGCTCCCTCACACCGGGCTATCACATCTTTTCTGGATTCTGAAAAAAATTCGTTAAAAAAAAGGTCCTTAATAACAGTTTCTAAATTGGAGCTATCTTAATCCATCCAGTTTGGGCCCTTTAATTTATAGACTGCCCCCCACCTTGCACAGTAAAATAGAGCTATAAAAAAGCTCCTTCATTCTTGTGCTAAGCATTGCTTTCATCATCACTTTGATCTGGTCCAGACAGACTGCGTTTTCCTTTGAATTTTTATACTCTGCTTTTCCCACCTTCCGGACCACTCCTGGCTCTGAAAAGGAGGTTGAATCCTAACACTGAGCGAAGGCAGCGCGTGTCACCTTTTGGAACTAGGGACAGTGCTCCTTGCCTCCTTATCCATCATACTCAGGTTCTCCAAGATTGTCATCACATGACCAAAAAGTGACTACGCATTGCTGGAGTCCAGGTCTGTGGTACTTGCAGTTAAATCCATTCTGCTTTGGTTTGTGAGAATTTACTTAGTTTTCAAGGTACCTTCTTGAAGTCCATGTGGCAAAACACACATAACATAAATTTTACTGTGTCAGCCATTAAGCTCATGATTCAGTGCCATTAAGTACAGCCACATGGCTGTGCAACCATCATCACTATCCAGCTCCTGAACTTTTTCATCATCCCAAACAGAAACCCAGTACCCATCAAACATGAACTCCCACTCCCCCTCCACCAGCCCCAGGGAGTCTATTCTACACTCCTACTCCAGGAATTTACCCCTCTAGGTACTCCATGTCATGGAATTATGTAATATAATAAAAGGGTAATATGCAAATTGACCCTAACGGCAGAACCACTGGGAATGACTGGTCACTATGACACACACTGACCACTAGGGGGCAGATGCTCAATGTAGGTGCTGCCCCTGGTGGTCAGTGCGCTCCCACAGGGGGAGCTCTGCTCACCCACAAGCCAAGCTGACATCTGCCAGTACAGTGGTGGTGGTGGGAGCCTCTCCTGCCTCCTCAGCAGCGCTAAGAATGTCCGATGGCAGCTTAGGCCTGCTCCCTGCTGGCAAGTGGACATCCCCCGAGGGATCGTGGGCTTCCAGAGGGATGTCTGACTGCCAGGTTAGGCCCGATCCCCCAGGGAGCAGGCTTAAGCCAGCAGGTGGACATCCCCTGAGGGGTCCCAGACTGCGAGAGGGCACAGGCGGGGCTGAGGGACTGCTCCTATCAAGTGCACAAATTTTTGTGCACCGGGCCTCTAGTTATGTAATATTTGTCCTTTGGCATTTGGGTTCTTTCACTTATAATGTCTTTTAGGATCATCCACATTGTGAGTTTGGATCCTCTTCATTTTTAAAGCTGAATACTGTTTCTTTGTTTGTGTGTGTGCATGTGTGTGTGTTGTATATCCCACAGTGAACACCTGGCTGTTGTGAATCATGCTGCTGTGGACATGGGTGTGCACATATCTGCCCCAGTCTCTACTTTCAGTTCTAGGGAACACACCTCAGAGCAGAATCCTGGATCAGGTGGCTGTTCTGAGTTTAACTTTTGGAGAAACTGCCAAAACGTTCCCACAGTGGCTGTACCCTTTATATTCCCACCAGCAAAGCATGAAGCGCCCATGTCTCCACATCCTCTTCAGCACCGTTGTTTCTGGCTTCGTTCTTCACTGGAGTTTTCTAATAGCCATCCCAACAGGTGTGAAGAAAGAGGACGCTGTGTCCTGTTCTTGTTCTTTAACTCCAAGTCATTTCTGGCTGCCCTCTCTCTCTCTCTCTCTCTTTTTTTTTTTTTTTTTTGTCCTTCTTGTCATCCTTCTAGGCTGCTTTTAAATTGTTATTTCTTAAGTACACAGACTCGTTTTTTCATTTCCTTCCCTTTCTTGTCTTCCTTCCCCCTCTCTGTCCTTGAATTTTTTCCTTTTCTTTCCACAACAGGAACTGAATAATCCTCCACCTTCTTCCCTGCCTCCTCTGCCTTTCTCTATGCCCCCCCACCCCCCAGGCCTTAGCAGCCTCCTGACCATCCACTCTGAGAGCATGCAGCGGCTCACCTGGATGGAGCTGAGCCACCCAGCCAGGTGGTCTCTCCACCGGGGCCCTTGCAGCTGAATAACCTGTACCTTTTTCTTCTGGTCCCAGGAAGCACATGACCACAATCACTAACCTCACCCATGCTCACTCGCAACCCAAGTGTCCATTGTTCTTCTCCAAAGACTGAGTTTAATCTCACCCTCACCTGAGAGATTGCCAGGTGCTTGTTTTGCACACTGCTGATGCTTTTTCAATGGCATCAACGCTCAGGTGACCCTCTGACCCACTCCAGACCTTGAGTAAACGGTCTAGGTCTCTGACTACCAGCCACAAACACACAAGCTCCAAATAGCAGACCCCATTGTCCACAGGCCACATTCCTTTTTCACGTAATATATTCATCGATGGCCTGTCAACCTGTAAGCACAGCCCAGGGCTTCTCTACTCAATCACAATGTCTTTCTTTTTTTATTTAAATTATTTATTGTTTAAAGTGTTACATACATCTCCTTTTTCCCCCTTGGCCTCTCCCCACCAGCTCCCACCCCCCAGTGCATGTCCTCACCTCCCACACCCTGTCCATGTCCATTGATTATGCTCATATGCATGCATACAAAGTCACAAGCTCTTTCTTACCCTGAAGGGATGTGCAAAATCAAACTTGAGCCTACTTGCTAGGATTACGCTTAATAAAACCAAGTCAAGCCGCAATGCATTGTTTTCACTTCCACACAATGAAAGTGTCCCCCCAGTGAGAGGACCTGCATGCATTCCTGTTGCTTCAGCTTGGAAAACGGGCATCAGAAAAATGCTACCTGGGCACATCTAAAACCACCCCAGGCTCAGACTGCTCTGTGCTCAGATGGGATGTAGATGCCCAAATCTTACACCGGCAGCCATAGCACTAAGCCTCACCTCCCTGTATTTGGCTCCAATCTGATAATTGGGCTCCTTTTGCTTTTCCATCACTAAGCTCCCATTCTCATCATTCTGCCCCACAGCTGTATAGCCAGCCACCTCTGGAGCTGGATCCTAGGCTTTCTGCCCCTAGTTATTCCACGATCAGGAGATGTGCCCAAACCCGCCTGTGTGACCACATTCCAGATGTCTGCTGCGGGACTTCCCTGGACTTGTCTACCTGGGCGAGGCAGGGGACGGGACAAGGGCCTTCTGTGTAAACTCACCCAGGCACTGGCCTGCCCTGAAGTGCTCTGTTCCCTTTGATCCCCTTCGTGAGGTCCTTGGTGACCCTGCGAACGCCAGGGAGGCCTGATTCTGAAGAACATGTGGCCCTGGTTCAATTTCTCTTCATATAATTTCTAAAACAAACCAGTTTTTCTCTCTTGACGTGAATGTGTTCCTTGTAGGAATTCGAAGGGCAGCTTTTGAAGCTTTGGTTCCTCCCAATGTAATTGCTGTTCCCCAGGGGGCTGCGGTTTCCCCTAAGGGCTCTCTTGAAGAAATCCGCTGCCTACCTGGGCACACAAGAGCAAGCGTTCTTTCTGCGGGCTCCTGCCTCCCCCTGAGCAGGTGGGTGCACTGCAGAAGGAAAAGCTTAAGCTCCGGATCCTTCACCTCCTAAGCCCTTCTAGGCTCCTCTATCCCCTCCCAGCTGTGCAGCTTTGTGTTCTGTTCCTAAAGAAGCCCCTACACCTGTAGGGGCTTCAGGCCTCATGAAAGGGAATCCGCTTCTGCCTGTGCAATTTGGGGCGGGTGTGGGGGGGGATCAATTCGCAGGATGCAATTCCTTCCCCTTGCATCTTCTTAAGTGAGTATATCCCGAATTCTCTCCTCCCTGACTCAGCTATACTCTCCAGTTCTGCCTCCTTATCCTTACCTTGCACCTGGCTGATAGCAGTATACAAAGAGGCTTAAAGATGTGTGTAAATTAAGGTGCCCAGATTTAAAGCGGTACACCATTGATGGGAGGAGGGGTGTTCTTTTTTCTTATTATTACTTAAAATATTACAAAGAGTAATCGGGACTTTTTTAAAACACCGCGCGGGACACGGGACAAATTGTTAAAAATCGGGACTGTCCCACCAAAAGCGGGACGTCTGGTCACCTTAGATAGCAGGGACAAACCAGGGCAATGGAGGCCCCTTCTCTCATTTGGAAGGACTGGTAAGGGTGCATTTTAATTATAATTGGCAATGCCAGATGGAACTAATCAGCACAGGCTGAAGCCATTGGTGGCCATGGATCCCAGATATGTTACTACAACTCACCAATCACCTGGCATGCTCCTTAAGCCTATTTCTAACAGAAATCCTCGTCACTGAGAGTCACAGTTGATTACTGATTAAGAGCATGGGTATTGTATTTGAATTCTAGATTTGCCAGTCTCCAGCAGGGGACTTTGGGAAACATCTCGCTGAGCCTCAGTTTCCTAACCTGTAAAGAAGGAATGCTTACCACAGCACTCACAGCCTAGGTTGTTATAAGGATTAAATTATTATGTAACATGCTTATATCAATACCTGGCGTACAGTAAATGGGATGTAAGTTTCAGCTCTTATATTAGCCTCTGTTTAAAAACTGTATAGACACACCCTGGCTGGTTTGGCTCAGTGGATAGAGCGTTAGCCTCCAGACTGAAGGGTCCCAGGTTCGATTCCGGTCAAGGGCAGGTACCTTGGTTGCAGGTACATCCCCAGTACGGGTGTGCACGAGGCAGCTGATCGATGTTTCTTTCTCATCAATGTTTCTAAGTCTCTATCCCTCTCCCTTTCTCTCTGTGAAAAATCAATAAAATATTTTTTAAAAGTCTGTATAGACTCACTCTTGGCTCTAGAGAATGGCTGTAATTTGCCTGAATATGTTCACGTACATGTACGTCCTATTTTGCTGCACACTTCCAGGCCTCTTTGCACGGAGATTGTACAATTTGGGATCATTGTAATACACTTTAAGGTTATTTTATCTTGAAATTAGAAGACTACCCAAGCACACACTGAAAGTTTCCAAATCCTAGAGCTCTCTAACAGTGGGGTAGAAGGCAGAAGGAGAGAGCAGTGAGTTAAACCCACTGGTGGAGTCAATGCTGGTCATTGCAGCAGGAGGGAGGCCATTCAACTTCCTCATCCTGAGTCACCAACAGGAAGCAGACCCCAGGGGTTACCCAGCAGAGTGAGCATGGGTCTCCCATGGCAGGCGGGAATCAGTGAGGAACAGCTCAGGACCTGGAGTTCTGCTCTGCCTAATGCTGTCTTGTGTCTTGTGACTTCACAAAAAGGCCGAGGGACTTTCAGACTCAGTGTGCTCCTCAGGGAACAGATTAATATCTTCAGAGATTCCTGCCAGCCCTAAGCAAATGTACATGCAAGTTTCATCAAACTGCTTGGCGAGTCTGTGATGACACGTTTCAATGACAGACCACTTAGGGTTTGCACAAGTCTTTGATGTACAGACTAACTTTCTTTTCTCTCGCAGTCAGTGTCCCTAAAGGGGGCAGGGGGGATACTTCCACTTTCCTCACTGAGCACTCCTAGTAGCACCTAAGTTCAATGACACTTTCTCAGGATACGTTTGTGACAACATGGCAGACTATTTCTGTATTTAAAAAGTTATTAGCACGAGTACACTGACCTGGTAGATTTCGTAGACTAGGGCACATCCCACTTCTGCAATCATCTAGTCTTGAAACAACTTAAGTTGACATTTTATATTTTCATTGGAAGAGGAAAGACATGGTGATGTGGAAGTTTAAAATATATTGATTTTTCAAGAAATAAGCTTTAGGGGAAAAGCTTAATGAGAGCTGATTCATACACTGGCAAGGGTGTTGCTAAATTCAAAACCTATAGATCCAGGGCAATGAAACCGGAATGCTCTGTTTATCGGTCTGTTTTGGGGTCATGAGTTAACTCAAGCTGTAGTTACAAAACTCAACATGATGAAAAATGCTCCCTAGCAGCAGTTCCATAGTTGAAGAGATTTACCATGAAATAGGAGGACTCTGCTATGAAATAAACTTTACTGGCTCCCAGGTTTCTAGCCTAGGACTATTAGCACTTTATATACCTGTCAAATCGGTTAAACGGCTTTAGCTTTCCTCCTTTCTTTAAATCTAAAGATGTCATTTTCAAGGGTAAATCTGGCCTTCCTAGGGAATTTTGCAAATATGTGTTAAGATTCATAAATAACAAGCAAAGTAGCAGTTTCCCTTGGTGGCTTGGTTCAGTTCAGCCAATTTACGTTTTGTTTATTTTCATCAAATTGTTTCAGGAAAGGAACTGAAAAGAGATAATTTGTGGTGGTGGATGTTGATGTGATGCAATGTATTTTCACATATTTGTTGAAGTAGAAATGTTATATGTATAAATTTTACAGTGCCTTCATATATGCATATATGTTCCAAGATTTGGCCTTATTTAATGATGCTTAACATTTTAATAGCCTCTCAAAGCTTCTTTAAAATATTCTTTAAAATATTTGATGACTTAAGTCATCAAAAAAGGTAGTTTTTATGCACTTCAAGTCTTTGAATTTATATTTTGTATTGCAAATTTTCTTCATCTGAGAGAACTCATCATTTTCTTTCTTGAGGAAACACAGTTTCTTCTCTGTTTTATGTCCATCGTTCTTGATTATTGTGTGCAAAAGCTGCTAAGGTTTTTTTATTTAAAATGCTTGTGGGACTTTTCTTAATTTTCTAACTTTTCTACTCTAGTCATTGAAACTGGAAAGTGTTGAACGTATTAAATGTAAATTCATTGTGACAAAACTACCAGGAAAATTAGAAACAATAACAATAATTTAAAAAGTAAACTTAAAATTGAAAAAATCTAATTTTAGGTGCATTTATTAAATTGCATAACTATGCCAGGCTTTTTTTCCCTCTTTCTATGTAACATAAAATATGTATATGTTTTCTATGCTGAAGATTTAAAGAGTTTAAAACATCTGCCTTCACATAATATTTTGTTGGACATTTTCCTTTCAGTGTTATTTCTCTTTAAAAAATAAACTTTGTTTGTGTGCTACATTTTATGTAATAAAAGGCACCATTTCATACCATACAGCCTCAGTTGTTGTCTTTTTTGGATGCTTAACTATAAAACATATCACTTAAGGATCTTAATATTACCAATGTGGTATTCATTATTTCAATATTTAATTAAAACAAAAATTATTAAAACTTCAGTTTTGTCCATTATTTTTATTCCTTAAAATCAGCCATGGCTAAATTTTATTTATTTATTTATTTATTTATTTATTTATTGGTCCAAAGGCACGACTTTGGGAAGGTTTTGATTTTCTGATAAAGCAAAAATTTGTTAGTTTGTTGATTTTTTAAACAGTTTATTTTATTCTTGCAGCTTTATAATATAATTTTAAACATACCATTGAATATAATAAACTGTAAACATTTAAAGCATATATTTGATGTGTTGAGATATGTCAAACTCATGACCATACTCAAAATAATGAAAATGTTCAATACTGTACTCCAAAATTTTTCTATTTCCTCTTATAGTTCTATCAAGTTTAATTTCATATATTCTGAGGTTCTGCTATTAGGTACATACATATTTATGATTGCTGTGTTTTCTTGATGAATCAACATCTTTACCATTATGATATTCTTTATCCCTAGTCACATTCTTTTTTTTTTTTTTGGAAATGTACTTTGTCTGGTATAAATATAGTCACTCAGCTTTATTTTTATTAATATTAGTACAGTAAGCTTTTTTCTGCTCTTTTACTTTTGACCCATTTGTGTCTTTATATTTGAAATACTTTTTGTAGATAACCTATAGCTGCATATTGATATTTTTAATCCATTATGGCAGTCTTCCTTTTAATTGAGGTATTTAGACCACTTACATTTAATGTGATTATTCATATAGTTGGGTTTGAATCTATCATCTTGATATTTGTTTTCTATTTGTTTTTTTAAATTTATCTTTATTGTTCAGATTATTACACTTGTTCCTCTTTTTTGCCCCATAGCCCCCCTCCTGCCAGTTCCCACCCCACCTTCTGTCCTTGCCCCCCCCCACTGTCCTCATCCATAGGTGTACAATTATTGTCCATTCTCTTCACGCAGCCCCACCACCCTTAACCCCCCAAAATTGTCAGTCCTCTTCCTTTCTATGCCTCTGATTCTATTCTATTCACCAGTTTATTCTGTTCATCAGATTTTTTTATTCACTTGATTCTTAGATTCACTTGTTGATAGATATGTACTTGTTGTTCATAATTTTTACTTTCCTTTTTCTTCTTCCTCTTCTCAAAGGATACCTTTTAGCATTTCATATAATACTGGTTGAGTGGTGATGAACTCTTTTAGCTTTTTCTTGTCTGTGAAGCTCTTTGTCTGACCTTCAATTCTGAATGATAGCTTTGCTGGGTAAAGTAATTTTGGCTGTAGGTCCTTGCTATTCATCACTTTGAATATTTCTTGCCACTCCCTTCTGGCCTGCAGAGTTTCTGTTGAGAAGTCAGCTGACAGTCATATGGGTGCACCCTTTTAGGTAACTAACTGATTTTCTCTTGCAGCTTTTAAGATTCTCTCCTTGTCTTTTGCTCTTGGCATTTTAATTATGATGGGTCTTGGTGTGGTCCTTCTTGGGTTCCTTTTGTTTGGGATTCTCTGTGCTTCCTGGACTTGGAAGTATATTTCTTTCACCGGGTGGGGGAAGTTTTCTGTCATTATTTCTATTTGGTCCATCTGTTTTTTGTCCCTTTATCTATTTCTGCCTTCCTTTGGATTAATTGGCTTTTCCACAATCCCATGTTATCTCTTTTTTGGCTTATAGAATTAGGTTTTAACACATAATAAATGGTGATCTTGTGTAAGATATCTCCCCAAAAGTGGTATTGACCCAATGTTTAGCCTTAATATTTTCAAGATAAAATCAAAATGACTATGCTCCTTCCACTTCTTATCTAGCATTAAATTCCAACCATTGCCTACTTGTTATGTGGTTCAAATGAGCATGTACACACACACACACACACACACACACTTTTTTCACCACAGGTCTCATTTTGTCCTGCACATCTCTAATTCTGTCCTGGTATCTTATCACTCTAAAGAATTTGCATTTAAGAGTCTGAGAACTTGGGTCACTGAGTTTACTTTCCAAGGTGCTTATTTTAGTTTCTTGGGGCTTCCCTAACAAATTAGCACAAACTGAGTGGCTTAACACAACAGAAACTTACTTATTTATCCCAGATGTTCAGATGTCTGAAATGGAGGTGTTGTCAGGATTACTTCCCACTGTACACTTTGAAGGAGACTCCTTTCCATGCCTGCCTCCTGGTTTCTGGTGGTTGGCAGAATTCTTGTCATTCCTTGGCTTATAGCTGAAATTTTTGTGTCTGTCTTCACATACTTTCTTTCCTGTACATATCTGTGTCCCCTCTATCTCTAAAATTTCCTTTCCTTATAAAAAACACCAGTTGTTAAATTAAAAGCTCACCCTAATCTGTTATAACCTTATCTTTATAAAAAAAGTATTATTGAAGTATAACTGACATATAACATTATATTTGCGTCAGTTGTATAATATTTTTTTACTGGAGGTCCAGCACACGAAATCACGCATGGGCAGGGTCCCTAGGCCTAGCCTGTGATCAGGGCCATCTTACCCCCTGTCACCAGTCCTCTGTCCAGCCCAGCCGCCACCACCCACCCCAGCTCCTCCAGCGATGAAAAGAACTGCCCACTCTGCCTTAGAGTAGGCTTGTGCCATCAAAGGGCACCTGGCCCTTTGCTCCCTTTAAAGAAGTAAAATAAACGCCTTCTCTCTGCATCTGTTTCTTCTCTTCCTTGTGAATCCTTTCACAGCCGGTGTCACCAGCCAAAACCCTAACAATGATGTGGAAGGGCTATGCCTGTGGGAGAAGGTGCAGGGACCCAGGGCTGCCCCCTTGCTCCTGCCCTGACCTCCCTCTCTCCCTGCCTCCCTTCCTCTGGCCCTGCACTGGCCCAGCTGCCTGGCTCGGCCCCTCCCTCATCATAGAGCTGCTTAGCTCAGGCTCTGGTCTGGTACACCCCACTGGGAGGAGCATGCCCAGTTTCTTGCAGACCTGGAAGCTGCTGTGGAGTAGGGCATTTGTGTTTTAAAGCTGATGTTCTCAGTCCACCTCCCAGTGGGGAAGGCTGAGGGTCGCTGCAGCCCTTGTTGAAGTGAAGTCTCCCAGAGCCTCTCACAGCAGTGAGTCCACGTCTGGGGGAGACTGTGGAGTGGAGGGACCAAGTTCCTTTGGGAAGAAACTGAGGATGGATCAGAGCCTGTGGGCCTGGGGGAAGGACTAAGAGGTGGTCAATGCCCCTCATAGTGACTGGTCTATGGGTCCTTCCGATCGTTATGCCATTATGGTCGCTGGCCTTTTCTCATATGGGATTGTAAAATGGCCACCATGATAAGTCTAGTTAACATCCATCATCCTACATAGGTACAAGGCTTTTTTTTTCTTGTGATGAGAACTTCTAAGATCTACTCTCTCAGCAACTTTCAATGTGGCTGTACAGTACAACTGGCATACTGTCCCTTACATCCCCATGATTATGTGGAAAGCTGTGTCTTTGAACCGCCTTTTTCCATTTTGAACCCCCACACAACCACCCATGACAGCCACCAATCTGTTCTCTGTATCCATGAGCTTATTTGTTTGTTTCTAGATTTGACACATAAGTGAGATCACATGGCATTTGTCTTTTCCTGTATATCTTATTTCACTAGGCATAATACCCTCAAGGTCCAACCATATTGTCACAAATGGCAAGATGTCTTTCTTTTTCATGGCTGAATTATATATATATTCTATTCTGTATTTATTCATTCACTGATGGACACTTAGGTTGTTTCCAAGCCTTGGCTATTGTAAATAATGATGCAATAAACATAGGATGCATAGATCTTTTTTAGTTAGTACTTTTGTTTTCTTTGGATAAATACCCAGAAGTGGAATTGCTAGATGGTATACATGGCAGTTCTATTTTTTAAAGATTTTTTATTGATTTTTTTAAGGGAGAGGAGAGAGAGAGAGAGAGAGAAACATCCATGTGAGCATGAAACTTTGATCAGGATCATGCTGCCTTCTATATACCCCCTCCTGGGGGTTAAGCATGCAACCAGGGCGTGTGCCCTGACAGGAGCCATATGTCAGGGCAATGGAAGTTCTATTTTTAATATTAGTATTTTAAAATAATATGGTATCTTAACTTGATTACATCATCAAGGACCAAATAGGGTCACATTGACAGGTACCTGGGGTCAGGACTTGAACACATCTTTCTGGGGGAACATAATTCAGTCTCAAGCAGTACCATAAATACAGGGCACAGAAACAAATATTTTCTGATCTACACTGAACTTACCATAGACGAATAATTTATCCTTCCCAGGTTGCATGTGTGTGCTATATGTTGCTGCAGAACAAAGAGCCATGATTTACTATGCCACAGTTTCTGTGGGTCTGAAGCCAGGCCGGCTTAGTGGGTCTTTGAATCAGAGTCTCAAAAAGCTGCAATGTCAGGCTGCATTCTCATCTGGACACTTGTCTGGGGAAGAATCTGCTTCTAAACTCATTATAGTTGAGTGTTTTGGTTTTGTTTTTTTTTTAAGTTATAGGACTGAGGACCCACTTCTTGCTGTCATCTGGAGGCCCCTTTCAGCTCTCAGAGGCTGCTTCCAGCCACGAGTTCTGCCTGCAATTCTGAGGCCACCGCAGGTCCTGGCCATGAGGCCTTCCCTAAACACACCCGCTTACTTCACCAAGGCAGTCAGAAGAGTCTCCAGAGTAAGTCTGCTAGTAAGATGGTATCTCCTCTCATGTTACATAATCACAGAGTGGCATCCCTAACCGTTGCCATATTGGTTAGAAGCAAGTCCTGCCCACACTCAAGGGGACAGAGTTACATTGCGAGGTGAGGATCACCAAGGGCACCATAGAGGAGGGCACATGTTTCCCAACCTGATGAATCAGGAGACTCAGTAGGCATTCCCTAAGGTTCTTTTCAGCTCTGGCATCTAATTGCCTAGAAGATTTCCTCATCCCTAAGCTTACATCTTGCTGGCAACCCTACCCCATCCATCATGTCTCACTTCTAACATGCAAACACAGAACCATTCAAAATGTTACCCATCTTTTTGCCACAGACTTGGTGATAGATAACTTTTGTTGATATTGGAAGCCATTCATGGAAAGGCTTTTTTAACCAATGTAAGATGACTTTTAATTCCTAAATAAAACAAGGTCTCCACTTTCCTCTGAGTAGAGTAACCTGAATTTATTACACTCTTGACTTGTTTGTTGTTGTTTTTTTTTATACATTCTCTTATGTAGTCTCTTGAAGAATACTGCTGACCTGAAGTTATTATAAAAATCCCCTGCCTCCAAAAAGGTGAATTACAGAACTGTGTCTTTTTTCTATAACTCACTAATTGTTAAGGAGTGTCCCACCATATTTTCTCCCTGCTCTGCTTTTATCAGACCCCATCTTCACATCCTCTGCTTAGAAGACCTCCTGCATGCCACATCATTTCCTGCTCACTCTACCTCCTTTTCTTCTCTCCTCTTTTCTTTTCTCTTTTCCAACCTGCTCAGGCTACAACCTACCCCAGCTCTGACACAACTGGAATATTCAAGAAAAAAACAACAACAAAATAAAGCACACAGACAAGACACTGAAGTGTCTGCTGCCTCTCTTTGCCTTTCTTCATAGCCCTGTTGGTGTGCCCTTTTCTTGTCCTGTTTCAGAGCTGATACCTCTGGCTCTAGGCCCATCCTCCTCTTCACTATATTGTTTATGGTTAAAATGGATGCTCTCTGGGAGAGAAGAGCTCAGAACATCTACATTCCCACTCCAAATCCCCTGCTGGGCAGCCACTCTGCTCACTATACACACATATGCACAGCCTTTCTTCTCTGCCTCTTCCCTCTCCTGGGTTTTTACCTTCTGGGCTAAGTTGACAGAGCTCAGACAACTAGGACCCTCAGTCTGGTTCTCATAGCCACCTCTTGCCTCACTGGTGGGAGAAAGACATTCTCAAACATGGGTAGAATGATATAGAGCTTGATCAGTTCTACACTGAAATTCAAGTCAAGTATAATTCTGACTGGGAACCAATTTCTATTGGAATTCTTGGAAGTTCCAACCTCATAACAGTGAATCCATTCCTCAGCGCAGTAGATTCGATTGTTGCTTCACAGGATGGATAGGGTTGTTGTTGGTGGAGTGAGGGCAGGAGACAGCACAGAACTACCATGGAGAAGCTTCTCAGAATATATGCTAACAAACTGATTTATTGTTCAGCTCCCTACTGAAGTATCATCAAAGGTACAATGACAGCACTGTGGGGAAGGACATGACACGGCACACCTGCCTTGTAGGCTTCCTCCTACATCCACAGAAGACAGATATCATTAAGCGATCACAGCACTCTGACACACTGAACCCCAGTTTCCCTGAGAATCCTCCCCACCATGTGCTTTGGGATGCTACCACCAATTGATTGAAGCTGATATAGATGATGAAACCTATTTGCCATGCTCTATGAAATCTAAAGGGATAAATGGGAAAGGAGGCTTGAAAAGGAAAATGGACAAGATCCCTGGAATCTCAAATGACAACTTACTCTTTTTACAGAACATTTACCTTCATCACAGTTTAGTTTCCCTGTCATAAAAGTGAAATGCAGGTTCCCAGAAGTTGTCTGGGTTCTCTAAGATCATAGAGCCAGATTCTAGTGTTTTTAAGTTGTTTCATGTTCATTTGTAAAACAGAGGTGATGATAGCATCAAATCTGTAGAGTTGCTGTTAAGAGTCAATAAAGTTCCATGACTTGGGTTCTGAGAGTAGTGTTGGCAGGTGGTAGGTACCTAATAAGTATCAGCTATCATTGAGATTAATGTTAGTTATGACTTGTGAGCAGTTGCCCTCTTGGCAACTTTTACCACCAATGCAGCCTTTCCGGGTGGCATTTTCCCCTGCTCCAGAGAAAAGCCATATGAAAGAACTGGCAAGCTCATTCACTCCGCGTTTACCAGGTCAGGCCAGAGTGGACATGCCTGCGGTCCACAGCATTGTGCGAATCATAACCAACCTCCCAAATGCAACCTGACCCAGCTGCTCACTGTGCTTCCGGTTAACTTTCACTTCACCTCAGAAAGACCTTCCTGGGAATGCAGTTTTATAAGTGTTGGAGGAATTTGTCATCAGGGACCTCTTGAGTTACAGAACCCAGGTGAAGTAACCAGGGCAGGAAATCCATCTGTTCCGCAGCACCGCCTGCCCCGGTGGGTGCACAGCTCTCCAACTGCAGGGGAGCTTTTGTGCACTGGCGTCCTATATCAGAGCCATCTGCCCAGCAACTCCTGCGCCTACTGCTAGTAAAACCACCGGAATCCAGGGATGGAATGTGTGATTCATTACCTTCTGATGAGGCCAAGGATCCAAAGACCTGACTTCTCTTTTCTGATTCATTACATTCAAGAGCAATTTAAAAAAGTGATTTTTGTCATCACACTCTTGGCAATAAATGCAGTTTTAGTGGGTTAAGCAGTAGCCTAGAAGAAAAAGAGGGGCATGGATTTCTATCACATTTTCAGATTGAAATTAATGGTGGTCACTGTCACAACCTTTTTGCCTAACTGTTTTTCTATCTTAATATATAGAAACACAGTTAGGCAACCTTTTGGTGTCACTCCGCTATGCCCACCAGCCAATCAGGATGAGTATGCAAATTAATCCAACAAAGATGGAAGTTAATTTGCATATGCAGGTGTGGAGTGAAAACTGAAGATGACTAAAGATTGAAGAGGCTTTGCTTCTCTGCTCTGGCTGTAGCAGAGAAGCCAAGCCTCGCTGCTGTGGCCAGACCATAGACCTGGGTCCCGGGTGCCAGAGGAAAACCGGTGCCAGCGACCAAGGGAAAGAAGGCCTATTGCACGAATCTTCATGCAACAGGCCTCTAGTATATATATAAAAGCCTAAGCAACCATTTAACCATTGGACCATTTGACTGGTAGCTATGATGTGCACTGACCACCAGGGAGCAGACACTAATGTACAGACATGGAAATATGGAACAGACTGATGAATCTCAGAGAGAATGGGGGAGGGAGGGCAGGAAGCAATTAACCAAAGATCTTCTATGTATATGGATTCGTGAACCAGTGGGATCCCTCAGCCTGGCGTGCGGGGATTGGGCGGAACTGGCAGTCTGACATCTGCCAAAGGGTTCCAGACTGCAGGAGGGTGCGGGCCAGGCCGAGGGACCCCACCGGTGCATGAATCCATGCACTGGGCCTCTAGCCTAAAAATAAAAGGAATGAATAAGTACACTGACCTTCTTCAGTAGAGCAATGAACATTGGAGTAGCCATCCTCAGAGACTCTCTTGTTCTACAGTGACTCATGATTTATGTATGAGATGCTTAGAGGACAGGTGCTATTGAACCTGGCCCAGGGATCGGAGACCAGGGGATTGGCAACAGGGGTAAAAGAGTCCTCCCAGATTTGGGAAGTGTTCTGAGATTTCAGCTGCCATCCTGAACCTGGAAGGCACGTCATTCATTGCCGCTTCCTGTGGGCCAGGCATGGCAGCACTCCGAAGGGCTGTAATAGAAAAAGGGGGAATGATATTAAAAAATTTGGCAAATCAGAGGGTCTTTTTTTCCCCTTATGGTCCAAATAAAAGTTATTTGAAAAGAATGAAAAAATACATACTGCAATGAAATCAGTGATTACAATTATTGCCCCTAAAAATGTTGTTTCAACTATAGTTATATTGACAACCTATTATACTTTTTTATGAAAATAAAAGAGGTATTAATTTAAGTTTTCTAACAACTAAGAATTTTAAAAACAGCAAAGCAATTTGATCCTTTCTTCAGCCACCCGGGCCAAAATCCAAGAATTTAATCTGACTGACCAGGGGTATTAACACATACAGGACTGTCAAAGAAATGTCATATGCAGTGCAGAAAATCTTAATTTACAATTTAATTTAATCTTAGATTTTAATGATATTTTTGGGAATAACTGTTCCAACTTCCTTAAGATCTATACAAAGCCACAGTGGCCACCTTAGTCATTTTCTATATTTGGTCACACCAGTGAGAGAAGAAATGAGGAGATCCTTTCAGCTCTTCTTACTCTAGTAACTATTTGGAAGTAAAGAGAGATCCTGGCTGGGCCCTTCATGCAAAAGACGGAGCTTTTAACTTAATCCCTGCAACTTTAAACTCCACCCAGTAGCACATGGATGAAATTTTTTGAGATTCAAAAGAGTGGAGAGGGGAGAACCCAGAACATCCACTAGAAGTTGCTGGATGCAACTAACAATCCCACACATCAGTCACCCCTGGCTTTGACATCTGGACATCATCAATGCACACCTGTCTCTGTGGACTCGGTAATTTGCCTGAGCATTGCCAGTTGGTCTGACTTTCTGACTAATCACACCTTTACCTCCTTATCCCATTTCCTGACACTCTGTGCTGCTAGCCACAACCTCCACAGTCCAGAAACTGCTTCAGCTGTCCACTCAGCTCTAGGCTTATTCTGATTTATCTTAGAACCCTGTATAGAGAGAATCAGCGCATTCACATGTGAAAATAGGAGCTTCGGAGTTGCAGAGAAGAAATGAATACCATTGTATTGTGGAGCTTACTAGGTTTAGCTCAATGGTTGGCATGAAATATTCTTCCTAATATTAATGCAAACCACATGTGGTATAGACAGAGAGAGGTTTGACCCAGTTTATAGAGCCAGAGTCCAGCACAAATAAACCTTCATTATAGCAGTTAGAGGGACTAATGAAGACGTTACTACTTGCCAAACTCATTCTGATGGAGGGATGGCATGGGTCAAGTGAGAGAACGTAAAGAACAAATGGAAATAAGTGTGAAGAAAGCCTCGTCCAGAAGGACTTGGACAGAGATGAGAGGATCAAGGCTGTGAGATGTGACTTGACTTAACTGATCAGGCTCCCCTCCTTCACTCCCAGTTTATTCCAGAGAATATCTTCTCTGGCCAAAGGACACCACCTCTACCATCTCAGAAGTTCCTGGTGGGCAGAATGAGTAAGAACAGAGCACATCCTGCACAACTGAGCAAATGGCGCAATTAATTCTTTCTGGTCTATCTACACACATTGCAAGCAGTAGCAACAGTGCCTGATGGAGGGGAGACAGCACCCACTGAACATTTTACCAAACTCTATAATTGCATGCACACTCTGAGGTCGGAACCCTGGTGGTTGTGTGCTGGTTTCTCCTGTGAGTGTTCAGTGGTTTCTTTCAGACTCCAACGCATACTCTTGCTCATGCCACCCTAAGGATGCCTGTTCTAAAGGGTGCCACTCAGGAGGCTGTGCTCAGCACCTCACACATCCCCCTGTGCTGCCTCTGTAAACCATTAATGCCAAGCTGTCATTTAGCAGAAAGCTGAGTAAGCCCCAACAGGTCTTTTGGGAAATGACCCAGTGTTCAATTTTCTGCACTTGCCTTCCCATGTAGCAAAAATGTATGTTTCTCCAGTAACTTGATCTACGTTCTGTTTATTCTCTTAGCTTGAAGATTTTCTTGATTTTTCACTCTACATGTTTACTTCATTAACCCAATTGTAATGGCTCTGAGGGAGAGACTGAGGCAATCCCTTTACATCTTCAGCAAAGTGAAGGGTGTTAGCGATGCTCATCTGGCTCAGGGCTTCCAAAACGGTTCGCTTCAGTCCCATTTCCCACCACAGACCACCGGGAGCATCTTCCCACCACCTCTACAGCCTCTGCTCCAGCGGCCGGGATCTGCCCGCTTCCCCCCGCTGGCAACTGCTTGGGGACATTGCACAGCACACATGAGACTCAGCAAAGGCCTCGAGCCTGCATGTCCCTCTTGCGGAGCAGCCACCGATGAGAAAATAAATGTCAGCTGACCCCAGATAGTCGTGTGTGGTGCCGCGGGGCATTCTGGGAGAGCATGCATATTTTAAAACCAGATGCAAAGCAGGGGCATACATCCCTGGCTCTCCACATCTGCAGTCACGGTTTTGTTTTAATGCCGTTTTCCTTCTAAGTGTGTGCAGCACTGTCTTTCCAAATAACAATATGACAGAGCAGACAAACTATGTGGCCTTCATCGTAGCAATGCGCACCGCTACAATGCCACACCAAACTTCCTGGTTTCCATGACGATTTCTGCTGCAGTATAGGACTACCACTTAAGTAACATTTGATGGCATTGTTCTGAGTTAAACATGACTTTAACGGATATTTACAATTAATGCTTAAACAGTAGCTCAATGGTCACAATTGAGACGTGTTCACTCCTATACACAGAAAAATAGCACAGAGGACACGGGCGAAGGGGGCCAAGTTTGTCTTTATACAGGTGAGCTGGGGCTGCTACTTGGCAAAGGTGATAATCCATTTGGTCATGTGGCATGCTGTGGCTCCTCACTTCATTTCTCCTGCAACGTTGGGAAAATTGGTCTTTTACATTGTGTCTCTTCCCCCGTCCCCCATATAATGTGTGATTGTATTAATGATGTCTCTATAGCACTATTGCAATCTGTCTAACATGTAACCACCCTGTGCTCAGTGCCCAGGGGCCCACACTCACCAGTGAAGATGGGAGAATCCCAGGCCACTGACTTGGCTCCCACACCCCACTCTGCTGGAAGTCCCTGGTCCTTTTCAGGGTCCGTGTTTAGGGCATCCCAGGAGAGGGGTCTCTTTCTTCTGTTAACCTAAAAAAAAACACATTGAAACCTCTAAAGAAATTTCGTGAGTTTATTTGAGCCAAACTGTCGACATATGCCAGGAGGCAGAACCTCAATGAATTGAGATAATGGTCCCAGCAGCCTCAACATCAGTTTATGGAAGAAGAAACTGAGGCATTGGGGTAGTTAAGTGCTTGAGTTTCCTCCAAAGGAGGCAAATTATAGAGCCTGGTTACGAACCAAAACAGTCTGGCTCCAGGGCCTTCCTTTTCAGTTCACTGCTCCACCGCCTCTGGTGCGCATGACAGGTCCATCATCAAGGGGACTTTATTCGTGAGAGTTTCAAAGTCAAATGAGTCATATTTGGAAAGCTTTCTAAGCAATTCTTATAGGCACAGTGCTCAATGGTTTTATATTATTCTTTGCAACAATTCTGTGATGGATCTATTCCATTTCTTTCTAAATGTGTTCATATGAGAGTAAGTTTATAATGGAAGTGATATCTTCCATTCTAGAGATTGCAGTTTTATAGAGAGAAACCAAAAGAAAAATGTAATGAGTGAATCCTATTATCTCTGCTTTCTTTGATTATTCAGACCTCATTCATACTGCTGTACCCTGCTAGGCTAAGTCAGAACCACCTCTCCCGTGGCCCGCTCCCAGCCCTGGTAGGAGGTCCAGGCAGAGTTGATTTACCTACAGAGCTAGAATTGCATGCCCCATGTTCTTTTCACTGAAGCCAGATATCATATCAGTTGTCATCCTTTAATACAAATGGCATTTCAATCAGAAAAGGTTTCAATGTTGAATTGTTCTGAATGGATCAGTGAAATGGGATCTTATTTCTTTTCTGTTCCTGGCTTCATACTATCACCACAGTAATTTTCCAAACATTTCTTTAAGAGTCTCCTTCCTAGTCAAAAATACTTATTAGCTCATTATTTATATTTTGTTTATATATACATGCCTTATATTCTCACCTCTCAGCCTGCCATTTAAAATCTTTCCATAGTGTGGTCTGAATCATTTCTTTCTAATATGATTTTCTACTAGGGTCCCAGTGTATGAAATTCATGCACAAGTAGGTTGGGGTGGGGGGAGGTGGGGGCGGGGAGGTCCCTCAGCTGGACCTACACCCTCTCCAATTCAGGAGCCCTCAGGAGATGTGCTATTGATGGCTTGGGCCCACTCCACGTGGTTCTCTGCTCTCTGCCGGGCCTGTCTGCTCCACACCACAGGGATGGGCAAGCAGGCCCTGCAGGGTGCCACCTGTGGGGTCCCTGATGGCTCACACCCCCTTGTCCCCTCATCCACAGCAACCGTCCAGCTGCCCCTGTGGGGGTACCCATAGCTGGCACCCCCTTCTCTACAGCCGGTGCCCAGCAGACCTTGCTGGGTGCTGCCTGTGGCTCCCTCTTGTCTGCTCAGGGGTCATCATGGCAACCTCCAAGCAGGCCCTGCTGGGTGCTGCCTGCTGTCTGATTGCCTGCTGGGCTTCTGTTACCAGGGTAATGCTGCCAATGTCCTGCCCCACCACTGTGGGCACCACCATTTTTGTCCTGGGGTGACAGTTAATTTGCATATTGTTCTTTTATTAGATAGGATGATTTCTGCCTTCCTTTCCTGTTCCTCAGCTTACTGTTGCAGGAGAGGAAAAACAATTTTTCTCTACCCTTCTAGGTTCTTGGCTGAGAGCCCCTATGTAATAAAAGACAGATTAACAGGAGAAAAACAAGTAGTCATTTAATAGCTTGTATGCCTCTTGCACACATGGGAGACCCCCAGGAAAACTAACTCCTTAAAAACTGCCCAAGCCGTCACTCTAAATGGCATATCCACCTGTAGTCAAAAGAAGATGTTAAGGGGACGAGGGAACCAGTTATGGCAGGTGACCAGGATAAGCACAAATAAAAAGGGTATAGTTGTGATGCAGATTTAAATCCATACCTTCTACAGTGATGAGTTTCTAGATGGTTAATCATGCCTTCCTCCCGGTACCGAGAGGAAGATTTCCCTTATAACTGTATATGTCTTTTTCAAAGGATAATTTCACTCAGTTTGTAAAGATAATTCTCTGTCTGCTCTTTCGTAAAATCAATCAAACCAATAATCAATATTGCTAAGAGGCACATTTTGGGAGGTATATTTTGGTTCTCTTCACAGTCCATGACTGCTGGATGCTAATGCAGTGGCCCATGGATTCTGGAATGTTCTCTTTACCTCCTCACTTCTCAGGTCTTTCTACTGTGAATCCTTTAATGACCAATTGCAAGGCTGTGTAACAATTCCTTCTATAACCACTCAACATAAGCTATTTCCCCTCCTCTCTAAGCCCTCATCAGAGCCTCTTAATGACACTTGACAAATGTTGTTTGTATACAAGTCTTATATTCCTAGATGGCAATTTCCTTGATCACAGGACTCATTTAACTCTGGAGGGAAACAGAGGCAGACATTAAGTACTGTGTTGAAAGACACAGAGAGGAAGGGGAGGGGCTTGTGTTTACAGTACTGGATATGCCTCACATTTCACAGAGCCAGAAAAGTATCTTCTCACGTCACAGAATAAAAAACTGAGGGCAAATGATGCAACTCTCCTGTGTTTACTTTACATTTATGTGTTTTCCCCAAGAGGAGTTGATGGGCCATTTTGTCATCATGTTGTACAAGTGTCCTTACTGGGAGGCGTTTGTTCCAGATCACCCAGTGGCTATTGACCTCTACTGTGCATGCCCTCTGCTGAGTCATGCACTGGTCCTGAAACTAGTCAGTGGTTATCAGGGAGGCCAATGGACTTCATGCAAGTTTACTTTAGTCATACAGCTTATATAGAAAATTACTAGTGAGGCTCATTGTTTTTGAGGGCTACTTAGATTCTTTCTGCTGCCTGCCCAGCACAATAGAATCTAGAGATTTCTATTAGGCCTGGATAAATAAGGCCTGGTTTACAATTCTGTGTTTATCCATAGAAAGGTCAAACCTAAGCAGAATTTTGAGGGTCTGGACAAGGCAGGCTTGGCCTGTTTCCATTGCCTGTTTCAACATCTTAAATAGCCAATACATGGTTCTTCTTACCTGTTTGGTTTTAGGCTGGAGCTTAAAGCACATTACATCACCTACCTTGGACTACAGCCAAGCATGCCCTCTCCTATTCCTGCTTCCTCCATCCCTTAGATCCGGCTCTTCTATTATCTGTGCTGGCTTGAAGAATATAGGCCCATTAATTTCTATACCTGTACTCATCACACAGCTTTGTAAAACCAACCAATGGGCCCATGGGCTAGCCTTGTGCTGGAGCTGAGTTCTACTGGCTTACTAGAGCCAATTGTTTTCAACTCTTCCCAACTTCATTGACTTCACATCTAGATGTCATGCTGGTAGCTTGAGATCGACCATGGTAGTAGTATTTATATTGTAGAACTTGGCAAGCACTACAAATATAGCTGTCTTCCTTCCTTCCTTCCTTCCTTCCTTCCTTCCTTCCTTCCTTCCTTCCTTTCTTTTTTTTAAAATCCTCACCTGAGTATTTTTTCCTTGCTTTTTAGAGAGAATGGAATTGAGGGATAGAGGCAGAGAAAGGGAGAGAGAGAGGGAGAGGGAGAGGGGGGAGAGAGAGAGAGAGAGAGAGAGAGAGAGAGAGAGAGAGAGAGAGCAATCATGTGAGAGACACATCAATTGGTTGCCACCCACATGACCAACAGGGGCCAAGGATCTAACCTGCAACCCAGGTACATGCCCTTTGGCTGGGAATCAAACCCAAGACCCTTTGGTACATGGTTAGACTCTCTAATCACTGAACCACATCAGCCAGGGCCCCTCTTTTTGTGTGTTTGCTTTTGTTTTTGTTTTTCAGCGAGCTGGTTTACCAAATGCCACTGAAGTAACCCCATCACTATTCCTAGTGGCAAATATAAGACAGAATACTGGCTTCCAGTAGCGATATCCCACGTCTCCTAGTTCAGAAGATGCATTCAGTTTTTCTGAGAGGGAGCCCACATGAGGAAGCTGAGGCACACAGCTGACTGCTCCAAAGAGAATAGCATGGAATGGAGTTCCAGAAGTCATCTAAAGTGGCATCTAAATTCCACCCAGAGTTGGATTAAGGTATCAAAGTTCTCACCCCAAAGAGTCAGGTTAACCTAAGCAAAGGGCAGTGGGACTGAGAGAAGCCAAGTGGACTGATTAACCTTTTTAAAAAGATAAATGAAGTTAATAAATGTTTAGAATAGAAAGAACTACTACCACTCCTGGCCTCTAGCAGCCTCTAGTACATTTCCATGTTATGCTGGCCTTAATGGGAAGTGACAGACGATGAAAGCTGCTATTCATGGTCATCTGAAACAGCTTTTCCTCCCAGATGAAATTCAGTGTGGCAGGAGTCTCAACACACAGACCAAAGGCCGGGCAAATGTATTCCCTAGGTCCCCGAGGGCTGGCAGAGGCAACTCTGTTTGTGAACGGGGCTTCCTGACTGGGCATCAGAGAGGCCCCAGGTAGACAATAGGAGTCTGTATGCCCCTCCCCTGCTCGGGCCTGAGATGGTGGTCCTAACCGTAACTCTGCCCATCTTGGGCCCTCCTCTTTGTTTATAATCAACCACAGGCATTCAGGGTGACTTTGGAGTTTTGTGACTAGTATTTTCCATCCCCGTAAATGAACAAAGCCCAGATTGATCCCCACTGCCTCCTAGGTGAACCATTGCCCTGTGGGGAGGCATGTCAGGGTGGGTGGCATAATGCATGAACTGCTTCAGTTTTAAGATGACTCTTCTGACTTCTTGTCTGGAAGTACCAGGAGCAAATGCAAATCTTACAAAAAGGTGTTATTGTGTGGAGTTTCAGAATGCTGGTTATCCCAGCAGCCCATAAGACTGGTCTTTACGAGCCTAAGGCAAGCCAACACTCTGTGGAACAAGATGACAGAGCTTCTACTCCAGGTCTTGCCATCTAACACTGACATGAAATCACAAACATATGGTTTCCATCAAAACAGAGTTGGTGATATTCTATCAGCCTCAGGGAGCTAGGGACTTAGTTACTAGGACAATTAGTAGCTTAGTAAATAGAGAGTGGGCACTTGAAATAACAGCATCTAGCGCAGGAGATAAGTCCTTCCGGAGTAGCTGACATACAAACTACTAATGTGAGCACTGGGCACAGTGTCAAGACCAAGAGCCTCAGACTCAGAGAAATCTAATTTCATCCCAGAGCTTCTGCCTCTGCTCTGAGTTACTTATCAAGATGCTTCTCCTGCTTTCTTATTCTGAGGTTAACTACTGGAAGTTGGCTGTGGATGGCCAGCTAAGAGAGGTGAACATATTGTACGTCACACTGGCAAAGCGAGGCCCTCAAGAACAAGAACAGAGCAGAATGTCACTCTCCTTCTTTGAACCTCCTGACTTTATTTTCATTAGCTAATTCTATTCTTCTTTTTAAGGTACACGCCACTGGGTGGTCGAAACTACATTTTTTGTACACCTCTGTATGCCAGAAGCCTAAAACAATGTATAGAACTCAAGAGGCAAGTTTCTAAATGTGTGTATTTTAAGATTCTCCCAATTTCTGTAGCACTGAATCTCAGTTTCTTGCCAAGTGACAAGGTAGGGTATTTGCACTACTATGAGTACGTGTGTGTGAATGTGTGATGTGGGGGCAGGATGTTTGTGTGAGTGAATGTGTGTTGGGGGCTCAGGGTGTATATGTGTGTGTGTGTGAATGTGTGTTGTGGGGACAGTATACGAGTGTATGAATGTGTCTGAATGTGAGTTGGTGTGTTGGGGTCACGTTGTCTGGTTCTAGGTTATCAGCCTTCCCTTCAGAAGAGCTCCATAGCGGGAAGAAATGGCCTGGCTCTGCCATTCCCTTGTCCCTCTCCTGTCCTCGGTCATTGGCTTGAGATGACCTAGGAAGAGCATGGCCTCAGCATGATGCCCCACTGGACACAAAGCTGTGGAAGCTGGAGGCTGTTAGTCAGCCACGCTCCCCTCAGAAGGCTCACCCAGCGGGGAAGCTGAGCCATGACCTGGGGAGAGCACACCTAGAGGCACACCTGGGGCGCCTTGAACCAGGTGGGGCCCAAGAGTAGATGCCCTTTGGGGAGCAGAGTCAGGGATCCAAGAGCTTGCCCTTTGCTGCTGGCACTGCTCCAAGGTCTCAAAGCTGTGCTGGCTCAGTCTTTCCAGCCAGCCAGCCAAACTTTCAAGGAGGGGAACTATACCTCTCCTCCCTGGAGAAAGTCCGTGAGAGCAGGGCCTAGAGCAGTGTCTTCCCTTAGTCACCATCTGAGTGAGCACTGCACAGTGGGCTGTTGTATGTAGACTGGGGGTACATGCACCCCCAGAACACCTATACAGCGCACTGCTGTATGTAGACTGGGGGTACATGCACCCCCAGAGCACCTACACAGTGCACTGCTGTATGTAGACTGGGGGGTACATGTACCTGCACAGGGGGCTATGGACACCTCTAAACAATTTACATTTTCCACACAGACTATAGAAACCAGTGTCTGATCTGGAAATGCGATGGGATGTATCTAGAGTGAATGTAAATGAATTCTGAGTTTAGAGGTCATAAAATACACTTGAGAAATGATGTTCCTGTAATCATGACTTCACTAGGGTAGGGATAAGTCAGTGGGCCCTGGGTAGGTGTTTGCTATCAGGATAGAATTAATGACTTAGTGACACAGTGTTTCTGTCTGGGGATGGGAAAAGGAGGGAGTGTGCAGTGAACGAATGAACTCCTGATATCCATCTGGCTTCATTCTCTGGCATTTGACTACAGGGTGACAGAGGGTTCAGATGAAAATGAAACAATGAACTAAACATCCTTTACCAATATGCTGGTCACCACAATGCCACACACTTGGGGACAGAGCATTCACCACATTCAAAAGAAAAGGACATGTTTCAAAATAAAACAGACATGCTCCATGCACACACAAAGCTGTACTGAGAGGCAGGGAGCTCTGAATAAATAATTGATGATTCCTCCTGCCGAACACACAATGGGTTTTCACATCATAAATAAATGAGCATTGTTTTATTTATCCAGCGAGACATCCTTGGGCACATGCCCAGCATCGTTCTTGTCCCTTCGTGTTCATTTAAAGCTAACCAGCTGCTGGTTCTGCCCTCCATGAAACAGGAAATGTTTTGTGCAAATGAAAATAGCAAATAAATGTCGGCCACAGGTACTTCAAGGCCTTGGTTTTATGATATTTTCTTAAACTTCACACAAGGAAAAATTGAGCATAGTTCCCTGGAAGATGGGTTTTATGTCTTTGCATGGGAAGTAGTGATATTTCGTAAAATTCTCACTTGATTCTTAGGTTGCAAATGCAGGACTTGGAGTGAATGATTTCCTCTTGGGCACTTTGTTTGCCAGTTTCCTTGATGTGAGCTCTGTGGGCCAAATGGCAAAGCTTATGTGTCAGTATCAGAGAATTAAAATTTTCAATCAATTAAATAAAATGTCATTAAACTAATCAGTCAAGTAAACCATGGCAGTTTGAAAGCATGCCTGTAAATTTTTGACTCTCCTGTCCTGGAGAGGTGGAATCTCTGTCCCCTCTGTTTAGTGATTGGTCAGCCCACAGGCTATAGAAGAGGTGATGCTGTGGGACCCTGGAAGCTGGTCATTGGGGAGGTACAGCTTCTGCCTGGTACCCTGGAACCCTCAAGTCAGAGTCCTAAGCTGCCCCAAGGAGTCTTACCCTCTGAGGACGCCATGATGTGAGGAAGCTCAAGGTAGCTCAGGTGGGAAATGCATGCAGAGAAGCCCTGAGATTCACTGAAGAGAGGGAGATGCCACCAGCCCTATTTGGATGAGATGAGGGCCTCAGGTCAGGACTGCCTCTCTGAGCACCTGGCCCAAGGTAATAAAAGGATTGCTCTCATTTTGCACCATCATGTTTTGGTTTGTTAGGCAGCAATAATGGGGATACAAGTTGATAATAAAACTGTAGGGAATTATAGACATAGAAGTCATTTGCCAACTTATTTTAACACTAGGGGCCCGGTGCACAAAAATTTGTGCACTCGGGGTGGAGGGAGTCCCTCAGCCCGGCCTGTGCCCTCTCACAGTCTGGGACCCCTCAGTGGATGTCCTATGATGGCCCCAGTCTGCCAGGCACCTTTTGTGTGTGTGTGTGTGGCCACTGGGGACCTGCCCCCAGCCGCATCTGAGGCTCGGAGCAGTCCTCCTG